>BGPR01000100.1:1464841-1536709 GCA_013235015.1 Araneus ventricosus
TATTCTCAGTATCTTCAATAATTCAGTATTCTCAGTATCTTCAATAACTCAGTATTCTCAGTATCTTCAATAACTCAGTATATTCAATAACTCGGTATTCTCAGTATATTCAATAATTCGGTATTTCAATGCATTGGTGTGTGTACAAATTATAAAATTTTGAAACACTCGATGATTTTTACCTTGGGCTAATCAACCCTCATCGTTTTAATGAGTATATTTTATGCAGATTGTGATTCAACATTATGGAAGTGTGATTGATTGATCTATAGTAATAAAAAAATTAATTTCTGTTTTGAGTTTTGTGTGCTCTTTATGTACCTGCAGCAGTAGTTAAACTATTTTTCAGGAGATTTTTCTCAAATATGTTGAAAGCACTGTAAAACTGATTTTAATAATTCATCGGGTGAAATAGATCAATTGCTATAGAACAATCACACTTTCTATTCACATTAAATTTTATTTATGCATACATACATTCTATATATCTGTGTGTGTTTCTGAGTATGTATATGCAAATATATAAGGTAGATGACTGTTTAAAGCATATTAAATCATACTTATACTATTCTTTAGCCAAGTTATAAAAATTTTCTGAAGAATATTTTAGATTCAGTTATGAATTTTTAAATAAATTAACCCAATTTGCACCAGTTTTGGCCACATTAATATTATATTTTTAACAGACATTTTAATGAATTTTAAGTAAAAATAAATCATTATGAAATATTTATTTTAGTACATTATTTTCTGTTATTTTAATTGTTATTTTTTTTTGATGAATTTATAAAGATATATAATAAAATTTACCTAAACTGATTTTAGCTGCAGATTTCAGTTTTAAAAAAAGAAACAGGAATGCAGAAAACAATAATTTAATTTGATTGATAAAATACAAACTATAATTTTAAGCTATATATACTCGCAAATTTTTTTGATACATTGCAAAAGCATAGATTTTAAAAAAATCAAGAATTTGCATTATTATACTCGCTAACAATATCCACAAATATGTATTTTTATAATTTTTAATTGCAACATTAATCAAATTCATCAGAATCATTCTTAAAATTAGAGCAACCCATGCATATAAAAGAATATTCCTCATCACTCGAGTCGGGTTCCTCAAGTTGAAATTTTCTAACATAAATGTGAGGTAAATGTTCAAAATGGAGATGTTTTTGACATTCCATTTTGAATGGCCTTAACTGCTTTACCAACTTTAGATGGCGAGTAGCAAATTTTTTTTATGGAAATGCTACCTGCCTTCTTATTTTTAATTGGAGCCATTACTATGTAAAATGAAAACAAACAAAACTAAATTAGTTACTTTTATTTCAGAAATAAAGCTATCCCAGATAGCACGTAAGTTTGCAGCAAGTTTGATTTTGACTTGTCATGGCAAAATTTGACGCGTCAAACTTGAATCGAACTTGTAGCAAGTTCGATGTGACAAGTAGCGCCACCTCTTTGCAAATCAAACTTGCAGCAAGTATGCAAAACAAGCTTCCTGCAAAGATAGCACAATAAAGAGATAATTATCTTTGTCTCTGTTTTAAAAAACATCCGATTTTTAATAGCATCTCCTAGACCATAATTCTTTTTTATTAATTCAATAAATCAATGATAATTTGTGAAAAAATAACTTTTTTTATAAAAAAATTTTTTGAAGCATTTTCCATCTTTTTACTAAATATATCACTCTCACTTTAAAGAAAACTATATCGCCTTTTTCTTAATGTTGAAATTTTAACATTTATAAACAAAATTAAATCTAAAAAACAGTCAGTGTTTGTTGAACAATAATAACTAGACATTTTGTCCCATTTTAAAGTAATTACTTTTGAACTCTAATTTCATAATTTATTCTACTAGCAAAACGTAGTTATTAGCGAAAATCGCTCTCTCTTTGACTTCAAATCATATTCTCAACTCAAAAAATTAATGAAATCTAGAAAATAGTTTAAATAAATCATTATACTAATCGCATCGAACGATGTTTTAGCGAAATCTATCCTCTCCTCTCAGAGTTCAGCTGGCTCAACGGTTAGCGTCCCCGCTTCGGATCCGGGAGGTCGCGAGTTCTATCCTGGGTTGTGTTCGTGTTCTGTTTTTGCTATAATTTGCAATGAGTTTGACACGGCAAACTTGCTGCAAGTTCGTTTCATGGTGACTTCGGAGCTTTCGTTAACTTGCTGCAAGCTTACTGCAAGCTTGCACACTTGTCATGACAAATTTGTGGCAAACTTGCACTCTTGTCATGACAAATTTGTGGCAAGCTTGCTGCAAACTAAAATTGCTATCTGGGATATCAGTTGCTTCTCATTTTAGAAACAAAACTAAATCAGTTACTTTCATTTTAGAAATAAAATTTAGTTGCTTTTATTTTAAAAACAAAACTAAATTAGTTGATTTTATTTCATCCAGATATTCTTAAATTTATGTAATGGCTCAAAACACAATAATGAAGTTATGTGGCCAGAACTGGAATATGTAATGTTCCACATTTGGCCACCACCCATTTAATCTTGAAAAAAATAATTAATTTTGATATGAAATCAGAATAAAAAGAAAGTTTACCTCATAAATCGCAAGGGTAATAAGTTTTAGATTAATCATTTTATTCTGAGAGCTTGATGATGAAAAACTTCAAATACTTGTTCCTTAACAAAAACCGTAACAGTTGCGAGTATGCAATACATGATCATGCATTTAATTTTTTTAGAAGTCGCATGTGTGAGAAAAATAAACCAATCAGATTGAAAATAGTAAAATAAGGATTGTTTGAAGTATTGGAATGCTTCTTATTAGTTAATTTGAAATTACTGGTTAATTATTGGACACGAACAAAAGAAAGATATGACTGGAGTTGTGTCAACATTTTAGGTAATTAGTCATTTGAAGGAATTAAGTTTCCATTGCTATTCAATGAGTTGGCATATTTTCATGTTTGTGAGCCTGGATTGCCACCTTGCCTTGGCCACGACCTTTCTGAAGGAATCGTTTCATATGATTTGGCATTATTTGTGAAATATTTTATTCAAGAAAAAAATGGTTATCTTACAAAAAAATTAAATTTTATAATTTTGAAATTTTCTTATTTGGGAAATGAGTCGAGAAATAAGCCCAATGAAATAAAGGCAAATAAAAATAAAATAACTGTCCATCCATGCAGCCCAAGATAAACCTGGAGTTTAGGGTGTGTACTATTTTCTCGTCAATTTTCTTTGGAACATATTTATTTGACGTTGCCAAATGCTGTTTAGGATGCACAGTAAGTTATTTGTAGATCTCCTGTGTATTCGATGCCTACAGCATCTCAAAACGAGACATTGGGCATGCAAGTGTGCACCAGGCAATTTTTTTTAATTTAAAAAAAAACATCAGCGGCTTCACTTTCAGCAAAGTGGGCCCCTCGTAGCTTCGCTTTTTCATTGAGAAACGAAACACATGGGGAAAGCACGATGTCTGAAGACAATGAAACGTAGCAAGGGAGCTATTTCCAGAAAAAACACTCCTTGTTAGATATTTGGAAGCTATAATTAGCAACACAGAGAAAGAGAATCAATAAATTAAATGAACGAAAATCTTCAGAAGAAAAGCAAACGGTTATTGAAAAATATCGTTTGGTAAATGAAGTATTATTCAAATTTGTACGTCGACCAATAGAAATGAGGTGAAATTAAGGGCATGCGCCGTAGACCTGTAAACAAATCACTGTCGGCGCATGCTCAAACGACGTCGAAAAAAATTTCAACTCGCATCCAAAACAAATGTTCTGTCACACTCTTCTTGACAAACAACTGGCGAGCTTACAGGAAATGAAGTGAGTACACACTCTAAACTCCAAGTTAACCATTTTTATTATAATGTACTAAACAAACAGCTCCAGATCAGCACACATCTACATGCTCAGCTAACCGAAATGAGCTCAAACATATGTTTACTTTATATTTTTGAGAAGCTCCTGTCAACTATTGCATTATCTTCGGATGTACACTTGCATGCAAAATTTCAGCTCAGTCGGTTGATGGGATGTTGGGGGAAATCTTGTGCAATATTCAAATATTAGTTAGCTTATCATTTAATGATTTGTTTTATGATGTGAAGTAATTTGTTGTTCTAAAAACAGTTTTCTATGACTTTTCAGCATGGAAAGCATAGAAGACATTGGACATCCAACCAAGAAAACTAATTGATGCCTGGAAACAATTAGGTATGTGTATTTATAAAAAAATTATAATATAAACTAAATTTGTTTTAAATATATTAAAGCTATAAATTTCAAAGTAATTTATTTTTTTATGTTTAAACATTACATTGTATTCTAAAATATATTTTATTATTAAAATAGCCTTTTTTTATATGAGGTGAAAAAAAAAAATTAACTTTTTTGGGTAGGTAATAGGCTTAATAATTCTTGTCAGTTTTTATGTTTATGGAATTTTTGAAACATGTTTGTACCAGTCATAGCTTTACATTAAACAGATAGCCAATAGTAAATTTACTTTTTGACGTCATTACCATATAACCTATGTCTTTTTCTAAAAACATTTTTTTCCCCCCGGTACACAGTGGAATCTCCCTATAACGAAATTGTTTGGTTCCAGTTGAAAAATTTGCTATAGAGAAAATTTCGTTATATGGAGATTAGAGATTTTTGCAGTTATTTAAATAAATGTTATAAACCTTTTAGTATATGCGATAAGTTCAAAAATATTTAATTATGACTTTCAATTAAAAATGAAGTAATATTTATTATAAATTTGTTAAAATTATATTAATTTTTATTGTGTAAATAAAATGCTGAAAAGTGAAGTCAATTCACCAATTAGAGAATAATATGTACTAGTATGGATAAACATAAAATGCGTATGGTCACATCCATTTGCTGTTTCCGTCCCCACTCCACTCCGATTCTTGGAATCTTGACCCGTAGAAATGTTGCTCCCTCTGTAGAAATCCAGGTCCCCACAACTGCATTACCCTTCACATAGCACTCTATTTTTATGCGTTATCGCTGGAATGAACAATGCGAGTGGTTCCAGAAACAGGCACATGTGAGCGATTTGTTTGCACAGAAATTAGCAACTTTCTTCAAAAATCGAAAAGATAAAGGTCTGGAAAAAGTCGTTACAGGGAGACAACCACTTTGTTATATGGAGAATATTTTGAATGTTATTTAACATTACAATTAAAAAATTCGTTATAGGGAGAAATTCGCTATAGGGAGACTTGGTTGTAGGGAGACTCTACTGTACTTTAGTTTCCTGTGTCTAAAAAAAAGTATTTGGTGCCTTTGAAACAGCATTTATATATATATAAAAAAAAGGGTGTTGGGTGCTATAGTGTTCGATTGTAGTAACATTTCTTTTTCAATGAACTTAAATTAAGCTTGTTAAACTTTGAAAATAGCAAAATCACTGAAGAATTTTTCTTTGTCCAATTTGTAGTTTATGGGTGTTTTCTAAGGTTGAATCATGATAAAGGATCCAAAGCTTCCAAAAATAAGAAAAAAAGGTGTGCCATGAATGAAATTATAATATATAATGAAAATATTAAGTCTCTTGATTCTGTTAATTGTACCTAACTTATTGTATTGTAATCATGGTTTGTGATTTTTTTTTATTTAAATCTGATGTTTTTGATTTTTTAAGTTAACAAAATTTTAACATGTTCATCCACTCGGCTCTTCAATTATGTCTCATTTTTTATTTTATCCTTTCAGGAAACTCTCAGCAGCTGGATCCTGTCTGCACCGTCTTCGTAGAGAAAGTACCTCTGGAACCCACGATACCATTGAATGATGCCCTGCATACCTGGTTTTCATCATTTTGAAAAATTTTCCTCCATTTCGAGAAATTTTTAAAAAATAATCTGCGTTTTGCCATCGAAATGTTATTTTGTTTTTAAATTAGTTGCATCCAACGTTCTAATAACACTATTATTTTCAGCTTATAACTAGAACGGTTCTGTCGGATTTAAAACAAGAATGGTTAAAATATCATTTCCCATTGGATTAACTTTTCTAATTGCCACGAAAAAATAAGTGGGAAATCAATGTGTATCTTTTGTTTTCAAAACTTTTTCATGTCATTGTGGGTGGTTTTTTTCATTTTGTTGAAGTCCTGATTCCATAGGCAATGCCATACGCGTACTGCTAGTATGTATATTTTTACAATTCGTTGTCTATGTGTATAAATGTCTGTATATATGTTTTTGTAAGTCATATTTTTAATAAATTGTTTTTTATTCAATTGAATTGTTCTACCTGTTATTTGAACATAATTTCACTTAGTGATTTAAGATTACATTTCATAATTTAATGTTTAATTTATCTGTTGTATACAATTGTAATTCGTATATCTGTTCACTGTTTATGTTTGTAATTTATTATATACTGGAGAAAGAGTGGGGCATCATACCTCTTCATTCTATCACATTGCAGTGTGAATAAGATTTAGGAATTCATATATCAACTGTGCTATACAATTGTGCATACCTGAGCATTTTTAAACATGTGGGCTGAACAGTAAGAACTGGTTGAGGTTAACTATGTTAAATTTAACATGTTGTGCTTTCCATTAATGGAAAAGTATATTTAACCGAAAAGAAAAACACAATTTAAAGTCAAATTTTGTTTCTTAGGCTAGTGGTACAAAAACAGTTTAGCCTTGGGGAAAAGAAGTAGTTGGTCATTAACTTATATAATGCCTATTACACAGTTATACATTGTCTCTGGTCTAAGATTTTCTTTATGACTTATAAAGCACCTGTATACTAAAAGTACCTGTAAACTTTTACCTGTATACTAAAAGTTTAGTGTTTTCTAATACCTCTACATTATTACACATATTGAAATGATGTACTAAATATTTCATAAAATGTATTCAAGTTTTTAAGATATTTTGTTTTTGGCTTCTGTCTTTCGAGTATAATTAATTTCTGATTATATGTATACTGGTTTTAAAGAAACCTCTACAGTACTTCCATAATGGGCTCTTCTTAATACAATCAGCTCCTAACATGAGCAGGGGTCAGGAACCAATTTCCACTTTTTTGGGGGGTGCTAACTTCCAAATTAATGAGCATTTTTGTACGAGCAAATTTCAAAATTTGGATTCATGGTCAGAAATTGAGGGGCAGTTTTAGGTGGTCAACATTCAAATTTATGGTCATTTTTATGTGGTCATGAACCAAAATTCTAGATCATAATCAAAAGTTAGAGGTACTTCTATTAGGTCAACTTTTAAAAATTGTGAGCATTATCCAGAACATAACGAGTAATTTTATTCAGAAAACTTTCAGGTTTAAAAGGAGCTATTCGCAAAGTAACGAATACTTTTATACGAACAACTTCCAAAATTGTAAGCAGTTGCCAGAAAATGGCAGCCACTTTTATACGGTTAAGCTTCCAAAATTGTGGGCAGCGACCATGAAATCACGGGCACTTTTATACGGTGAGCTTCCAAAATTACGGGCACTGTCCAGGAAATAACGGGAACTTTTGTACGGTCATCTTCCAAATTTACGGTCAGTGGCCAGGAAATCACGGGCATAGGTTTACGGCCACATTCATAAAATCACGGTCAGAATGTTTTACGGGCAAAATGTATTTTAACGGGCAGTGGACGGACCCTGGGCTGCCGGTCACTGCCCGTAATTTTGCGATGAAATTTTTTACAGTGTACTTGGATACTTTTAGCCATCTTACTTGCGTACTCTTAGCCATCCTACTTGCATACTCTTAGCCATCCTACTTGCGTACTCTTACCATCCTACTTGCGTACTTTTACGCTTTTACGATGTTTTGTTGACCTGCAATGGAAATATGCCTTTATTATAGCAAATTGAATTTAATACTAGTCCTCAGTATTACTACAGATAGTTGTGCCCCAGTAATTTTGTAATTTAATTATTAAACTGTTTGTCAAGTTGAATTTGCTACAAATTCTCTTTTTATACACATTCCGTCATACAAGGTCTTATCCTTATTCTTTAGTGCACTCGTATATTTCTTGCAATATAAAATTTAGATTCAGAGTCCATCCCATAAATGACTTCTACAGAAGTCATTTACGGACTGTACGACTGCTTATTATCCCTATCACCATAGGAATTAGTGTATTGTTTCATTCTGTAATATTCTGATCATTCAAAGATGAGAAAAGCATCAGAAGTTCCGTATTTGATTTAGAGTGTTAATATATATTGATCATATACAACCATCTGCGGATGAAAATGCACGATGTGACGCTGCTAAGTGCCATCAACAGGAACACCATAATCTATAATATTTTTTCTTTTCATCAGTCTTAATATATCTTGCTCTGACTTCATTAATTTTTCAGTAGCATTCAGAGCTTCTTTTGTTGGAGCTAGAATGTAGAACGAAGGCAAGATAGATGGATCCATGATAAAGCAATGCTTTATTCCAGTAGAAAACCTACTTCCTATGAATCTCGAGGACTAGAAAAAAGATTTTATGTTCCATTTAGATAGTGCAGTTTCTTTGTCGTACAGAAAGAAATTACAAAACAACACGTTTTTTCTTTATAGAAAGATAACTGAACGCATACATTACATTACATTACACCACCTGCATCCCCGTGTTTAAAGCCATTTGTCTCATTTCCGGTTTGGATGGATGGAGGTGAATTTTATTTTTTTAGAAAGGACAAAAACAAATAGCAGGTACAAAAACAAATAATAATAAAAAAAGAAACATACACTGGACAGAACAGCATAGAAAACATAACAAAATGGAAAAAATAAAAATACTTGTAGGAAAAAAAACAAGAGTCATAAGTAGCCAGAAATGTGTGTCAGTCTGGGTGGATGCGTGCTCATTGATTATCCTCTACAATGAGATTGTTCTCATCACATATGAAGCGCATTAGGAGTCGAAGTCGGGTTCTTGATAAGTTATTCATGAGAATGTTTTTCAACCACTGTAATTTAAGTGACATTGTAGGAGTTTGGAAATGCCAGGAGAGGGTAAATCGACATTTTGTGGCATAGTGCATTGGATCTCCTTTTTCTCCAACTGAACGTATACACAGGGGAAACTACTAGGTGAAATTCTCTCAGCTGCTCTTTATTACCTGAAATAGTTACAGTGGACCTTGGATAATTAGAATCTGACGGGACCACAACAATTCGATTCTATTTATCCAAAAATTCGAATTAAGAAAAGTGGGTCTAAAATATGTACAGCAAGAGAATAACGACAGTTTTAAAGCTAAAAATGGCAGTAAAAATTTATTTTTAATATTTAATAATTTTAATAGATAATACATAACAATTAGGAATCAAATAATTAACAATAACAATTTTATTGAATAAATAAACAGTAAGTGATTATAATTAAAAATTTATCCATTTAAAGTTAGGCAGTTAACAGTTTTTTTTAATAAATTAGCATTTATAAAAATCAGTAGCATATAGCGCTTTGAATATAAAAATTGTTCGATTAAACTTCAAAATAAATGCCACAATGTATATCAATTCTTTTAAAAGCTTCTGAAAGAAGTGAGATGCTTTTCCTGTTTTTTAATACATTACCACGTAAAATAAAACAAATACAGCAGACACAAGTGACGGACGTATTTAAATAACAAAAGCAATTCAGAAATAAAAAAATAATTCTTAATAATTATTAGTTTAGACTTCGAATTAACCAAAATAAATTCGAATTATAGACGATATTTTAACATTGGGCATAATAGGAAATTCGTCGGACCAGAGAAAAAATGGAATTACCGTTGAATTGTAATTAGCCAGGTTCTATTGTATTGTGATGTTTTTCCTTCCCGCGAGCACAGTTCCCAGGAGAAAAGAGCCACTTCAGCCGCAGACCGCAGGCCAGCTGCACCTGGTGGTCATTAAGGTGACGTTCGCGAGGGAAATAGCTTCACGAGGAAAGCGACCACAATGCACAGGAATAAATATCTGTCAGAGAGCGCATTTGGGTCGGCTATGAGGAGATTAGCGGTGCTCTTTCATGTCACACCTGTATAGCTCCTGTGGTGAGGAAACTCAGGAACTATCCCACTGTCGGAATTGACCATTGGGAACATGGAAGTTTAGTCATTGGTCGCCCGGGAGTACCATTGTCCAGGCGGAGCTCCACCCCTTGAGGTAGGGACAAAAACGGGATGTTGGAGTTGGAACGAGGAGAGAGGTGAAGAACCTATTTAGGAAATCTCGAACGTGGTTTCAGACTCCGGAGAGCAGAAAGAGCTGTGTGATCAGCTCTGATTTAAAGTCCCGAATTAATTCGGACTTGGACAACAATCACTGAGAAATCGGCATTATTCCGAAATCTCGGCTCATCGGATTTCGAGCACTCCTTGTAGTCTCATGCTTAGGCTATTACGCTGATAGGTGGAAGCTATTCATCCTATATTGATTTACATCTCTTGTTGAACTACGACTCCATTGAACTTTACCGTCCTAGAACTGTGAACTCAAATAAACGAACCTTGTATATAAATATTTTTTCCAGATTTCTATGCAAGAATTGTTCTTTAAATTATAGCTGTGCAAAATAAAAGTACTTAGGTCAACCAAAGCATTTCATTTATTTGGTCGCACATAGGCCAAGACACCACAGTATAAATTAATTGGTGATACGTAGTTTGAAAATTTAAAATACACCATTTAAGTACCAATTTGGGACTTTTACTTAAATATTAGGCTGGCCATTCACTTCTGGTTACGAGCTTATTATTTCAGTTTCTTTTAGTTGTCACGTGAGAGTAAAACTTTATTGCACTTAGAACAAAAAACAAAGATTACTTTAGAGTCTTAAAGATTTGCCGTTGAATTTTAAATCACATTTTTAAAAAAAATCTTAATTGAAGAGGCTTTTTGTACTAAGCTGTGACTAACTTCTGAAAACATATCTAAATATTAAAAATACGTCGCTTAAAAATTCAGGTTGCTTCATCGCACATAAAAAATAGCTTTTGGTGAATAAACAAACAAGAAAAACATAAATTTTTATATTTGAAAATTCGCAAAATAATAAAACCTATAACACATTCGCTAAATAATAAACCCTATAACACATTCACTAAATAATAATGCCATAGCACATTCGCTACCAGCATCACATAATGAAGTCACGTCCCGATTATTTTACCTAGGCTGGTGTCACAAGTTTGATAAATAGTTGTGATAGTTTGATAATAAATAGTTAAACCAAATCATGTTACAAACAACAAAAATTAAGTTAAGTTACAGAGCAACAAAAGATATCTAGGATGCTCTAAGTCTGAGGGTAACTACATTTTCCAGTGTTTGAGCAGCAACTCGGTAAGTCAGCTTAACAAGTTACGCAAAGAAACCTAAGCAATTTTTGCAACTCTGTTTTATTATTTTTTTATTGTAAGTATATAGGTAAAATTTGTTTTACTGCTAACATAAAAAATCATTTGCTCGTTTTCTTTCCAAATTTAACTAACTTCCTCTTAATTTAATGTATGATATATACATTGCGCACCGACTATAAAAGAATATTTTTATTTCAAATCTATCACCTGTTCTCCGTAATTTTAAGGTTTAAAATCGGACATTTAACGAAAAAATCAAAATGGAGGACTTTCACTTACTGTAAAGATTGGTTGGTTTCTTGTAGTCTAATTGTGCAAGAGCCGAATTTACCTGTACTGTATCAAACAAAATGTGAATTACTGTATAGTAACAGATGTCAAAGTACTAATTTTCAACAAATTGTTTTTATATGATTTACGGTGAAAGAATAATTTGAATTCTTCTTCTTTAACTCTCCATTAAGATCAGGAAATTTCTGAGATCACATTCCCCTCACGATTCCGATCTCTCAGATCGTCGCTCACAAAATCGCATGCTTTCTTTCTCGCTACATTTTTATTTTTTAATTACATATTTTACTTTTTATACTATTTTAATTGATTAATACATTTTAATGGATTTAACGTAGTGAATGAATTTTCTTATTGATTGTGAATAATTGTGTAAAATCAACGCGTCTAATACTGGTTAATTTTTTCTAGTTTCACTTTGTCGTCTATAAATTATAATCTTTCCGATGAGAACGATTTGCAAGAAATGTAGGGGATCCTTTTGAAACATCGTGGAAATAAATAGTACCAGCAAAAATAAATATATTTTAGGTATTTAATAACAGAAATTAAAGAATAAGATTTGGAAGATAAAAGAAAGTAGAATGTAATCTGGATGATCGCCGCGCCTAACATGAGGCATATAATAGCCGCGCCTAATGAAAGGTTAAAAATGTAGTATGTAAGGTGTTAAAATTACATACCGAGTATTTTGTTAAAGCTCTGAAAATAATTTAGTAACCAAACTGTTTGCCTAATGTTGTATATTTATTGAAATGATTTACTCATGTTCGATAAAATAAATAAAACGTCACAAACTCAAAATGCTTAATTGCTACAATTGCCTTAAATACCCATAAGAAACTTTATTAACAGCTAATGAAGTTCAGAAATAATAAAATAGTGTACTGTTATTGAGCACACACAAGTGTACAAATTAAGAAAATTCTAATTAAAAAAATTGTGTAGAAAGAGGCGTCATAAGATAAAAGAGAAAAATAAGTTAATTCAGTATTTCCCTAGTTACCTAGAAAGTGAGATTCAGAAAAGAAAAGTGATGTCGAGTTTCACTACTAATGATTCAGTTATTTCATTTTCGGATAACTCAAATTCGTTTCGGGAAATCTTTTTAAAATAAATATATTTCATTTCATTTATCAGTCTGATCCAGCTAAAAAGTCTTAATCGTTTCTATAACGGACATTTGGGGTTTGAAACGGAAACAGACCAAAGCCTAACAGTACTTTGCATTTATAAACCATCATCAACAATAAGATATAAAAACAGTGCTGCCATCTGTATGAAACATAAGACACTTTTTGAAAATTAAGTCTAAAATGGGATAAGGATATTCCGGAGTCAGCAAAATTTTTATTTAAATACCGTAAATAACTCGTCTGTCCTGCTCTCTACTGTCAAGCTTAGTTAATAATAATTTGTCGTAATAAAGTGAATAATGATTTAGTTTGAAAATGCGTTGGACTTTTTAAAAAGTTAAAAACTCTCAGTTTTGACTCTTTTATCTTAGGCCTACTTTTTCACATCAGTGAAATTATTTATCAATGTACACTATAATAAGTTCCCAAAAGTTTTGAAAAAATTAAGACTGCGTTTTACTCTAAAGGTTTCTTTTCCTATTTTAAAAATGTATATATTTATACAGTGCAGGTACATGATTTTATGTTTCCTGCAATTAAGTTAGAATTATATAAAATTTAAAATGTGTACAATATTTTTGTTCTTAGACTTACTTTTTAAAACATACCTTACAGTACCAAATAAACATTTATAAAGAAGTGGTTTGAACTTTGAGGTCAAGAAAAATTAATAATCCCGGGTTTAGATTTAAAAATGTGTTTTTAAGGATATGAATGGGTAGGAAGTGTTTTAAGGAAAGAAGAAAGATTTTAGGACTGCTGTCTATCTGACAGTTTCTGTTATTCGACCTGCCCTTCCACCACATTAGGCAAGATAATTGGAAGTCAACTATAATTTCATTTGATTTTACAAACCATGCACAGTTACATTAGACAGAGTTGAAACTATACTTGCACTTTCATATGAAAAAAGAGTATTGAAATTTAAACGTTAGAGAGTGAGTGACTCTAGTAAGTATTAAATAAGGAAGTGATTATATGCAAGTAACTGTACCTGCGAATAAAACCTTATTTCCAGGTTCACACTGTATCTACGGATAAAACGTTATTTACAGGTATAGTGTACCTACGGATTACTTGCAGGTTTTGTCAAATTCAATATGCTTCTGTAGAAATTTTAAAATGTTCTTTTTGTACTTGAAACGTTATTTCTGTGTTTATGAGATTATTAAAAGAAATATTAATGTTACTTGAATTGAAGACAACTCATTATTTATTCTTAAATAGTAAATAACATTTTATCCTCAGATATTTTAACCGATGAAACTGATTCCACTTGATCTGGTATAACTAACGAAGTCCATGAGTCAAGAACTCAAAAAGCGGTCACCCTCCCAAGTACTGGCCGGGCCCTATGCTACTTAATTAGGGTGATCGGACAAGAACCAGAGGCTGGCGCACTGGACCTGCAAATAACGTTTTAGCCGCAGGTACAGTACCTGCAAATAACGCTATCCATTAAATAAAACAGGAAGACAATCATTAAATCATCTTTAAATTTATTATATCATTTGAGGGGGAGCCATGGTCATGCACTCTGACTAACTGTTTCTTTTCTTTTTTTTAAAGTCTTCTTTTCTCTTTTTGAAATTTCCACTTAAAAAATGTTGTAATGAAGTATTAAGTTAGTTGCATTACAGTGTGGGTTCGTCCATTAGGGCTGCAGCACTACCTGAATTTTTTTTAAACTGTGTTTGTTCATTTTTAGTCTTATTTGCTTTCTTCCCACACTCAGTTTGATGTTCGAAGAAAAACAAATAAAAATAATAAATATAAAAACTATAAAAGATAGAAAATGAATAGGCAAGTAGCAGGAACGTCGGATGAGGCTGTAAACTTAATAACTCTAGAAAGATTCAAAATTCATTTACTGTGCATAGCTATGTGATACACGGAAAGACAAAAAGTGACGCTTTCTGCTCTTGAGCTTAGAAGACTGGGCTGACGTGTTTGCAGCTCTGGTTTGGAACTCGGCAAATTTTGTTTTTCTCCCTCACACGCAAGGCTCGCCTTATATGTCTTGATTTGTTTTTCTTTCTTTTTCTCATTCGTTATTTTTTTATTTCGCTTTCATGTTATCCGAAAACAAAAATTTCTGGTTTATTACAATTCCTTTATTCCTTTATTAGAAGTCATTTATCGCAAAAAGATACGTTCTAAAATAGAATTGAGAAAATCATAATTAAAAATTTTAGATTATTTAGAGGCGAAGTCACTTTTTTATAAAAAAATTGTTCCTCAATCGTATTCTCTTGAAACAGGTTTTTTCTCGTTTGTATGCTTACGTTCTGCCGCTGGTGGATTGCGAATCTAAATCAGTGAAAATTTTTGGATCGCTCCTTATAAATTTAATTCTTTGTTTTCCGGTAGATGGCGCCACATTTTTTCTTATACTCTTAGAAAACCTTTCCTGTTGATTTTCTTTATACATAAAAGAAGTACATCAGCACTGCGGAGAAGCTAACACTACGCTGTAACCCCCTTACCCAACTATCATAATACTAGCTAGGGAACATGTAAGACTAAAGAGTTTTTACGAAACAAATATATATATTATATATAAAAGTGATCCATCATCTCAAAATGCCCTATTTTGGTGTAAGGATTTTCCAGCATTGACAGGTTGAATGATTAAATTGCAAAACAGATTATTAATTTATTTAACGTGAAAAATTTGTCTCCAAGGGAAAATGGGAATTTTTCAGGTTGTGCTTATGAGGTGAAAATGGTTGTCGCTAATATTGCCTACAGTCGTTAAAATTTGTCAGAAAAATGAGAAAAGTATTTCGATATGTTGTATTTAAATGTTAGAAAAAAAGTTTTGCGGTCCATTTTCAAATTAACCCTTTGAGAGCCCAATTATTTTGATCTTATATCTTTCAGGTTAGAAAAATCAGCTTTTAAAGTGAATGAAACGAGCTTTTTTGTACTTAATTTTAACTCTGAAAACTTAAGAATATTTTATCCATTGTTGTTTAAGAAAATGTGCGTAAAATACGAATTATCTGCTTTTGAAATGAATATGAAAAATAGGAAAAATTGGTTTGGTTTGTACCGCCCAGAAGATTAATTTTGGTTTATTTTTAAAGTTTTTTTTTCGGGGTGGGGAAGAGTCTTACATTTGATGTAGGAAAAGAAGACTTCAATAATAGATGTGATAAAACGATGCAATTTCGTAAGCAATTTTCCCTATTTTTTTCTGTGCATCTTCGTTTACGTGAATTTTATCGCAGTGTTATAAAAAATTAAAAAATCGCTTAATAATTTTTCTTATCAGCAAGTTTATTATTTATTTACACACATATTTTTATATATGGCATTTATTATCACTATGCTTGTAGGCGGAAACAGAGTAAAGTTTAGAATTTAATGGTATTCTTCCCAAGATTTTTTTTATATATTTTTGATCAAAATGCATGTTAATGATAATTCATTTTATTTATATTATTCAAGCAGCACTCTAAAAGGAGTCAGAGTAATATTTTAGAGTTCTTTCAAAAATCAGTTTTGTCATAGTCAGTTCCAGGCTTTGAATATTCATTAATAACAACTCTTTCTGGACAAATTTTCTGTGATCACTTAGATATTTAAAATTACGTACAATTTACGTACAAAATTACGTACGTATTATTAAATAATTGATAATCGATAATTAATTTTTTATACTCCATAATGACTGATATTTTTAAAACAGTATTATGAACAAATAGTGAATGTTAAGTATTTATATATCATTAAAATAATTGCTTTGCTTCAGAAAAAATGCATAATAAATTTCAAGCCACATATATTTATTTATTCAAATGCTTACAAATGACAGTGACAAATTATTATCACATTGTGGAAAATGCACTATTTATGCAACACAATTTTTTAAAGGTTCAGGTAATTTTAATTAAAACAAATGTATCAAAGTACAGATTTTGGAAAAAATATAAGAATTGTTGTTTACAGAAGTGTTTTCGTAAACAGGTATTCATATTTTGTAGAAATCTAAGTGAATAGAAATCAAATAGTTATTGAAACAAATATTTGCTGAAAAACTGCAATCAGAAACTGAAATTGACTGAACTCATATTTGACGACAATTACATATGCGTAACATGGCACCACTTGACTAAAGGTTTGTTCATAAACTTTTCAGACAACTATATGCCCTGAAAGGTGAAAAAAGACTTCGAGGAGAGTCGAAAATATTGATTGAGGTGTTAAATATAGATTTGGTAAAGTAATGGAACAAACAAGAAAAGTTCATTACAGTGTAGTTTTTATGAAAAATATAAAAAATTTCGACTAAGGTGTAGTGTGAAGCGGGTATTTATATTTTGTAGAAATCTAAGAGAATAGAAATCAAATAGCTAATTAAACAAACATAAACTCAGAAACTTCCATTAAGAACTGAAATTGATTGAACTTATATTTGATGAGAATTACGTAATAATAACGTGTTATCAATTGAGTAACGATTGATCATAAACCTTTTAGACAAACTTTGAATACTCTAAACGAGTGAAAAAGACTTCGTGGAGTACCAATATTTCTCTAAAGAGGTATGGAAAAAATTGATTGAGTGGTTGGATAAAGAATTGGAAAAGTAATATTTGATGAATTGGAAAAGAAGGGAATTGGAAAAGTAATATTTGATGAATTGGAAAAGAAGGGAATTGGAAAAGTAATATTTGATGTAAGTAAGTAAAGGAATAAGAATTCGAAAAGAAATATTTGATGACAATGACGTAATCATAACGTGGTGTCAATTGAATAGCGATTGATCATAAACCTTTCAGACATTGAACTTTGAATAATACCCTAAAGAGTGAAAAAAGACTTCGTGGAGTGCCAATATTTCTGTCAAGAGGTATGGAAAAAATTAATTGAGTGGTTGGATAAAGAATTAGAAAAGTAATAGAACAAGCAAGATAAGATCAATACGGTTTAAATACACATATATTAAAGAAAACAGTTTTTCACGACTATTACTGCTAAAAATATTCTTCCTGGTTGATATTAAATTCCAATCACTTGAATTGTGTTCAAGAGATTTTGTTTGCCTCTATAATACAAATAATGACACACTTTCGATTGTTCTGATTGCTAAATAACAAGGTGAAAGAAAGAGATATATATTACGCGAATACATGTAACTTATCTGCAAAATAGAAGAACGGAAGCTTTCATCCATGTTTTAAAGGTGGCCATCCTCATGCCAAAGCTGTAATCATGCATTGCAGAGGAAGCGCTTGCAAATAAATAAAGTCGGACCAACTAAGTTTAGATAATTTTCGTTAGTTTTCCATGATGGTTGTGTTAAGCCATAAAATCTCTTTTACTTGTGGAACGAAAGTTTTTTCCGTATCTTCTGTCGTAAGGAGGATAGCCCCGGACTTTCTCTTGCTTCCTTTTGTGACTCAATTTTATGCTGTATTTGTGAATGAGGCCTATAATAGAACCGAGGAAATCGTAAACAGTTACGAGCGAGATACCCAGCCACATTCCTAAGTATCCACCAATGACACTAAATAGCTCCAGGCTCTGAAAACAATTACACATTATTAAATCACTTTTAATCATTAGACTGCAGTTGTTAGTAATTTATTAGACTGCATTTATTAGGAAAAAATCATAAAGAGAAATCAACGTTATTATTATTTCAATATCGGTACCCACTTATCACGCCTTATATTATATTGATACGCAAAAATAATGTATTATTGAATGGAAAATATAAACAGCCTCACAACGTATTATAACTACTAAAAACCTTTTTCACCGTCTGGTATGTTAATTTTCTGTAAAAGCTTTACCCGCATTATTAAAACATTACTGTTTTTTTTTGTTATAAAATCTAAAAAGTAGAAATGAATTCCTCAAACATATCTCATGCACACCAGAAAGATAAATCCTCAACTAAGGTATTAACCCCTTAACTGGCTTATTTTGTCAATTATCTAATTAGATGACACCTTTTATTTTGGGAATACATTGTCATTTTAATTCAGTTGACACCCTGAAAGACAGCTGACATGCTTATGGATGCCACGTAATTTTTATATCGAATTATAACGTCTCTGAATGACTTTGTTTCAGTTCTTAAGTTTAAAATTGAGATAATTCGATGCACTGGAAAACCATTTAAGGGGTTAATTACAGGATCCTTTAGACATAGAGTTAGAGGAATGTAGGTTTAATAACTTTATTTTTTGTCAATTTTATACATTAGAAAACTGATAACAAAAATATTTAATCTATATTTCATAAGGAAAATTTAGAGAACTGTATTCATATTTTTGAAAGACTTAAGTGCATGAGAAATATATCATTTTAGCTGTCGTTAATTAAGAATACATAAAACTAATAGACGAAGGAATATTTGCATGAACAAAATGGAAAAATGATGATGCGTGACATTTCAAATATTTTGTTTCATTATTCACATCAAGATATACATTATAAGATCAGCAACAGATTACAATCGCAGGAATTTCACAGCGTTCAATACTTTAAGCATTTACTTATTACTACTTACATACTTATGAAAATCATTTTTATGTTTTCTCAAATCTTTCATACAGTCCGTCTGATAAACATTAATTAATAGAAATAACATAGCATGATGATTCTTCAGGTTATTACATAGTATGAAAAATGAATTCGATTCAAAATAAAAGTTAAATATACAGGGTGTCCCAAAAAGGTGGAACAAGCGCTTATTTCCTTAAATATTTATTTTAGACATATACTTCCAATTACAAAGTTTCATCAAATAAGGCAAGAATTTGTATGAAAATATTTTGACTTCTAAGGGGATTGATAATAAAAAGTTTAAAAAATTAAATTCTTATAAGGCCCCCTTAGTGCAAAAGTGTCAAGCAGTGAAATGTTTTTCTTTTATTCATCTATTCACGTACAAAGTTTCACGCTTGTTTCAGCAGTGACAGCTCACCTTCTCAGAAACAAGAAGTGCTATAAAAATATTACTCGAATACAATTGAAATTTAGTTTTTCAAAAATAGCTTTATTTTCAAATAGCCCAAACTCTTGTAGTTGTAATTATCTGAATTCTATTTTAGAAAATTACAGTACTTTTTTTCTGTGAGTGACTTTCAACAACATTAAACGTTATGTAATAACCAGTCAAGTTCCCGTTGAGGCAACATGAAAGTGAATCACAAACCTAAAAACAGCCAATTGAAGAGAAATCGAAAAAAAAACAAACAAACCAAGAGCACAAAGGCGAACTTTGGGTGAGATTGAAGGTACAAAAAAGAACATTAGTTGGCCTAGAGTCAAACAGGAACATATGAAAATTCAGTTCTGTCTAAGTTCAAAGACAGAAAGGACAGTTATTCGCCTTCGCTCATTATGTCACTTAGTTGTACGCTATGAGCGGATTTTGGTTCTTTCCAAAACTGTTTGGTGTGGAGCCCCATCCTATGAGTGTATTACTTTTTTATTCATTTTCAATCTTCTTTTCTCATTTTTTGGTAATAGAACTCTCAGAATGGAGATGTAAGCAAATAAAAATAAAAACGAAAATACGAATTTTTAAAATAATTTTAGTAAGTTCTGTAACTCTGCAACCCTAGATGACGAGTCACCACTGCCTTTAGGTAAAACTTAATAATACGCATAACGCTGAGAGCAAATAATTTAAAATCTTGTCTGATATTAGGTTATTTTCCTGTCTTATGTTAAATTTTATTTTCTGAAGTTGTCCTTCCATTCTTTATCAAGTCAATAGTTGCAACTATCTGCCAATGAAACTGAGTAACACTATCAGCCATTGGCAAATTTTTTTCAATCCATGATGATTGGATGATGTACTACTAGACAAATATTTGCATTTCCCAGTTTTTCTTTGTTGAATAAATTTGCATTTCTGGAAGAAACGTATCCATATAAATTTGTGAGCAGCCCCTTGAAATTTAAAAATTAACATATCTCTGTAAGTTTTGCAGACAGAATTGTGAAACTTAGTTCATGCATAGATGAGTGTAAGATAAACATTTCACACATTGACACTGTTGCTCTTTTTATTTTCAATTCCACAGAATTCAAAGTGTTTTGACACAAATTCTTATCATATTTGATGAAACTTTGTAATTGGAAATATATGTCTAAAATCAATATTTAAGGAAATAACGATTGTTCCACCTTTTTGGGACACCCTGTATATCAGTAATATTAATATTAAACAACATATATTGGATTTATTATTACCTCGAACTTCGGATTATACGTTAGAGTAGTGATCTCAAATCTGTCAAAGAGGATGTCGATGTCTATAGTAGAACATCTGTTTTAAAGGAAGTACATAAAATTTTAACATTTTTTAAATTGAAGCGATATTTTTTTAAAGAAAGAAACTGTTTATACATATTTGAAAAGAAAAAGTTAAAATAAAATAAAAAATAAACAAAAGAATAAACAATTAGAAACTTTGTATTGCCTGTGAAGTATAGCAATGGAAAATAAGATGTTTGTTTGATTGTTTCAGTGAGAAGAATTATCGCACTCCAAACACATTTAATAGTATTAGATTAGATTCTACGTGATTTCTAGTTAAAATAGTTAATCGAATTATCAAAAATATTAAAAAATAAATAAAAGTTTAAACATAATAATCAATTAAAAATAGTTATTAATTAAAGAATTAAAACTATGTAATAATGTAGTTATTTTAATAAACTTTACAAAAACGCAAATTTTAAAAACTCCTCGGCTTAATTTTTTTAAAAATATTCTTTAATGACAAGAAATCCGTCAGAAAAAATTTAAAATAAAAATTGTTTTCATGATTAGATAGCTGGATAAGTACAACAAATATTTATTTAAAATTTTGGGAAGTTACAATTCTATTTTTACATTTTTCATTACATCATATTATCATTAATCCATACTTACTCTAATTTCCAGAAATTATGGTCATCACAATCATACTAAAAAAGAAATAAAAGATTAATGAAAAGCAGCATTTCATGAATTTTAGAACCCATAATTCAAATTCCCATTTCTATTTAACAAAGAGAAATGAGAAGGAAATTATAGTTTCAATTTTTAGTATAAAATGTGAATAAAACATGTATGGGAATATGACGGTAGAAATGAAATAAATGCTTTTATTGATGTGTGAGTTTGATTTGAAAATTTACGTTTATATGCATGAATATGTTTTGTTATCAAATCACTGAATTTTAGCTCTTGACTACTTATTGAAGCCACTATAGTAAACCTGAGAAAAGTCATTTTTCATTGGTTGTGAAGGCTAAACGGATGATGCTAGCAAATAATATAATGTTTGAGCCAATGCAGCCTAAGGTGTCTGTGAGCAGTTTGTCAATCAACTGTAGTCAAATTAATATATGCAACGTTCTGAATTAATAAACAAGATTGACGTTCCTTAAATATTGTTATTATAAAAAAGTTTTTTTTCACAGTTTTCCATAAAAATGTACACATTGTTTATAAAAAAATTTAAGTGCCTTATCTTATCTTTAAATGTTTATTTTCATTTAACTTCATATAATTTACCAAATAATTTAGATTACTCATATAGTCTGATTACTTTTACCTAAGCAAACAATTGCACGTAAAAGGAATAAATTTGTGGTTGCATAGATTTCAAATATGCAATATGATTCCTTCAAAGTGACCGAGACCACTAAATTCAATATGTTTTTCGTGTTCATCAATCTCATTAAGAATTTGTTCCATACATTTTAATTATATCAGATTCTTAAAATAATATAGCCAGATTTATCGTATGTTAATCACAAAATACATTATTTTATTCAGGAAATAAAAGTATGTAATGTCTTTTTACATACATTTTTATTTTAAAAGCATATCAAAATGTGAAATTAGCATATTTACTTACTTGAGCTATTCTCCATCTGACACCCTGAAAAAAATTAAATATACTTCATTTTTTTATAATTTTAAAAATACAAATTATGACTGTGTTCGCATTCTTGCATTTTTGTTTATTCGCTGTAATTAATTATGTTTTATTTATTTATTTATTTTATATATTTTAATACAAAAAGATATTTTAGCATTCGATTTCAATAGTTTTTAAAACTCAGCTATTATTCTCAACATGTTTTTTAATTGGTGTTTAAAATTTCGTTGTGGATTTGAAACTAATATTTTACTGGTGGTGACATCCTAATACAACGTAAAGTTTTCTTATTGGAACTTTCGCTAGAAAATTCGAGTGTGAAATTGAATTCAAACCTAATATCTTTTATTTGTATGATCTATGCTTCGACGAAACATTTGCTTAAACAGCGTAAAGTGTCAGAGAAAATATATCATAGAATATGTAAGCCACGACTTAGATAACAAAAATGCATTGGAAAGAATTTCACCTATTCTGCACCAAGCTATGAAGATAATAATGTTTTAGAATGTTATTGCAAGCTATATATTGATTTATAGTGTTTATTATTCTATTTTTATACAAAATTCTATAGCTTACATATAGGAATGTTTCTCATTTAACTATTGATATACAGTATAACACTGTTTATACGTTACAATTTATAAAATTTAGCAAAATTAATTAATTGAAATTAAAATAAATTAAAATAAAATAAAAACATATTTTGCATTAAATAGAAAGGCACATATGCAGCCAAATCTAATAAAATACAAAGACAAATATTAGAAATTTAAATTAAAAGGAAAATAAATTAAAAGAAACAAAAAGTAAACAATAGTAATAATGAAAACAATAAACGTTTTTGCGCTCAAATACAGCAGCAAAAAGTAAATGCTTCAACAGAAATTTTTTAAAGATAACACAACAAAAACTATAGAATAAAAAACCAAAGATTCTCTAATACTTAAAACACTTTACAAAAGTTAGAAATTATTCAAAATGTAAAGGAACTAAAATGGCGCACTCATCAGAAAGCACACGCCATAATTAGTTCAAAAAGGACAAAATTTTCTGTAGAAAGGAATTACAAAAAGTCAAAATTTATTTCTTCCTGTGGTCTGAATTTCGCCCGGCCACCAAATAAAGAACATAAATCCAACAAATTACCAAATCCATAATCAATAAAAAGAAAGATAAAAATATTCACCCTTTGTCAAAATCAAGCCGAGCGGAAAAGAACGCCATAGATTAAATTTCTATTACCGTTTATACGTTTCTCATTTAAATGTTGTTTCATCACTTTCCCGATTCATTCGTATTCATTGTAATGATAAAATACTTCTTTCGTACGACACAAAGCTTCGATTATACGTCGTTTCTCCCAGTTCTAAATTGCTAAAATTTCCTCCTTTCTAGTGTGAACTGCTATAAAGATATCACGACTTTGAAATTATTGAAAATTGATTAATTAATAGAAGATTGATTAATTAATAGAAGACAAATTGTCTGGAGCTTATTTAAGTGATGATGAAGAAGTTATTCCACCTTCCTTTAAAGACGCAATGGATTCCATTGAAAAACTTCGAACTTATTTTTTTGTCAAAAGAATAGTGAAAAAACATTCAATGAACTTAATTCGATTCATAATGATGTACTTATACTCACAGACAATCAGCATGTCAAATGAAGGTTAAATATTTTCTTAATTAAACACCTACCTGCATGCTTATAAATCGTTTAAGATAAGTATAATTAGTACTCAAGATATGCAATAAAGGTATGATTTTTCACTATTATGATAAATTTAAATTTAAAAATTTAATTATTATTTTCCATGCTATGTAGTATTGTATTAGTACTATCTTAAAAAATACTCTAAAATTAATATTTTTAAATGAATTTGCATTAGTAGCTTAAATTTGTAATAACCAAAGTTGTTTAGTAAAATTACTATTACACGTCTTTTCATTTATAGGTCTATTTACGTCAGTCCCTTGAAAGACGTATAAACGATACTTTACTGTAATTCAAAAAGTAGCATATGTGTTAATCGTGGTGAAAGTATGCCACAACGCCTTTAACAAGCGATTTTAATGATATGTTCTATTACATTCACTAGAGTTACCAGAGCGCGTTTGCGCAAGACAGGATGCGTAATTGTTTCATAGGCAGATTAAGTATCGCAGAGTTTGCCTCCTTTCTGAGAGAAATAACAACAGTGTGGAGGGTTATTATTTCTTTTAGTGATTTACAAACAAAGAAACACGAGACTTATTTCAAGACGTTGCAAATTTCTTCATAAAAAACTTAGAACGCAATAAATATATTAGTAGAAAACAAATTCTTGAAAACTCTGTATCAGTTTGCTGTTAGGAGTTTAATTTTGTTAAAAACTTTTATAAATGTACGGCATAATTTTAATTTGTAATAAAGCTTAAAACAAAGTGAAATTCTTTATAACTTACAAAGAGATTAGGGTTCAAACTGCATTAAATTATTAAATTTACTCAGGATATTTTAAGTACGAATGATTATGTACTTTTAGAGTATATATGATACCCTTCTGCCGTCTTTTTAATAATAGATTTCAGTTCAATTATCCATTATTTGAGAATGGCTAATTATAAAACTAATTGAATAGAAAAAAATATGCCATACTTTTTTAAATTTCACTATATGTCCAATTCTCTTAAATAATACTCTAAAACGTTAAGCTTACTGAAATAAATAAAAATTAGAAACTGGAAAGCAGATAATTTCATTTTGAAATAATTGCACTACCCTATACGTGTAACAGGATATTTTCTAATACAGAAAATTTATATGCATATAAACATATCTGCAAAACATAGAAATGTAGACTATCGCTAGAAGGGCATGATTACAAATATTACATTCTTTGGAATAGAGAGGGAAAAGATCTCTAAAGAGCATTATAGCTTCTAATGATGCTTATTTAGAAGAGCAACTGCAGATTAAGTATTGCGTTTAGCTTAACAATAATTTATTATATTATAGTAATAATCATTTATCTCATAAACATGTACATAAACGAGTGAAATAATTCTTTCTTAATCAACTCACCTCCTTTTTCTTTGTTTTAGTAACAAACGGCATTTTCTGTAAAATTCCAAAATAAATAAATAAGCATGGTAGTACGAGTATTATAATAAAATCAATCTATGAGCAGGTGTATTCATTTAATTAAAATTATTGAAAGCACCTTTCTATAGCTTAGGGCTAAAATGTTCAATAAATATTTTAGGACTGTAATTTCAGATATCATTTTTAATAAAAACATTATAGTTACCAAACTAACAACGCAATCATATATCTTTCTCTTAAAAGACCTTTTGACAACACAAAAAACATTCATTGCATTATTTATTTTAGCAGAGCCATGCGAATACTTTATTTTCAGACATCATCTAAACTCCTCCATTTTATTTCATCTGCGTCTTCTTGAATTAGTTTCTTTTACTTCGTCATGTACACACATGTCTTATGACGCTTTCTTAAAATTGGAATTTTTTACTTTAACAATTTTCCATAGTTTTATTATTACCGTCTTAAATATTTTATTCATTTTAAGTATGGATAAAAGAGATTTGATTGAATATAATAAATCTAATTGGAGATATTTAAAATGACCTGAAGTGTATGTTGAAACTCTAAGTATTTTTAAAGTTGTAAAAGTAAAAATGATTTTAAAAAAATGTGAGCAAGAAATTCAAAATCTGAACGAAGGAAGCTTTTACAGTCATGATCTAGGAGAAAAATTTGAAAGCTATTAAAATATAGGTATAGGAAAGGGGTAACATTTCACAATCAATACAAAAAAAAACTCAGTTTGTGTATAGTAATTGTCACATTTTCTATGAAATGTTAATGCGGCTTTTTGAAGTTCATGTTCTAAAATTGAAAGAAATTTTGAAATAATATAACTGAAAGCATATTTCACTCATTTAGCAATTTTAGAACGTTTAATAGCAAAATTCATTTGAATAATAGAAGACTCGGTTTAATGAGGATTACCATGCCCAGGGATTATGTCACTTAGCAAAAGTTAAATGACTGTCCGTCACGCAACGGAAGATCTGTCTCTGTGTCTTAAGTTCCCAATATGATGTACAATGGGAACTTAAGGAGTCTCACGAAGCGAAACCACCCATTACAGTTCATGAGACACGTCAGCGTGAAACAGATCCCTATTATCCCCGAGCGAGAACCAGATTAGTTACATGCCCTGGAACATCCCTTAATAGGCACTTTTTGATTAATTAATAAATCTTTTTGTTTATATTTTTAACCCTTTAATGATATTGTTTGTAGATCTTGACTGATTCGACATACATAAGACCCGGTATAATGAGAATTACCATATCCAGGGTCTATGTCATTTCGAAAAAGTTAAATGACTGTCCGTCACGCAACGAAAGATCGGTCTCTACGTCTTCTGTATCCCCAATATGGTGTACAATGGGAACTTAGGGAGCCTCAAGCACCGAACCCACCCATTACAATTCATGCGACACGTCAGCATGAAACAGACCTCTATTAACCCCCCCCCCACCACCACCACCACGAGCGAGAACCAGATTAGTTACATACCCTAGAACATCCCGTATAATGCACTTTTTGATTAATTAATAAATCTTTTTTTAAAATATTTTTAATCCTTTAATGATCTTGTTTGCAGATCTTGACTTGTTAGACAACTTTTCGGAATATCGTATACTCTCAATATTTTCTTGTAAAAATTTGTTTTATTAAGATTGAAAATGACTAATTTAATGTTAACAGGGAGTTAAAAATGTATATACGCTTTGAATAAATATTGCATAAGCAAATGAAAACACCCATCAAAGTTTCATAACTCAAGTTAATTTATATAAATGCTGATTTTTGTTTTAGTTATCAGGAAGTGTTGAACACGTTGATGAAAAAACCGACCTGTAAAATTGCAGATAGTGCTAAGCATATCAATTGGTATATGAATGCATTCGCTTTCAATGAATATTTTCAATTCCTTGTTCTTGAACTATGGACAATATGCTTTATATGTCTCCACAAAAGGAAATCCACCCGACTAAAATGCGGTGTATAGGAGGAGTCAAATACTACCGCTATGTCCTAAGCATCTGTTTATATGAACATCATTCAGATAGGACCTCATACCATGGTGATAAATCGGAGGTGCTAGACCATGCAGTATTAATTAAATAAATAATGAAATTTCCTGCAATTAAAACGATTTTAGACTAATATTTATTAATATGAGTCATGAAATTTGATGTAGGTTAGAAAATGTTCATGCAGAAGCTATTCCAAGTGTATGCGCAGTTTCAGGATACTTTATAGGTGAGAAAAATATTATTAATATTTTTGCTCTTCCTTTACTGAAGTTTAATTTAGAAAATTTCTTCTTTTTAAAAAATTAGTTTTTCCTTACAATTTCCGCGTTTACATCTGACACTACGACTTGAGGGAGCAAAACGGGTAAAATATTGCCAGGAAAATTTTACAAATGAAAAAAGAAAATGTAGCCCAGTGACGCAGTATTGATTGTTAGCTTAACAACATTTTTATAAAGATTACCTTAAATGCATAATATTCTATGCTTTGGAAGTTTACTGCAGCATAATATTCATTATATAGGCTATTTACACTTACCACTTCTTCTAAGAAGGATATCACTTTCTGTTCTTTAGTTATAGCGTATGATATGGAACTAAAATCACAGAATATATGAAATTGAAATTAAAAAAAAAAACATGTATACATTAAAATAAATGAACAAATAATTTATTTCCTTCATAAATATTTTTAATTAATATTTGATTGAAATATAAATTAATTATTCCCAACTTATCACCAAAGAAAAATGTAATTTCTTAGCGTTTGGCACATGAGGCAAACAAAGAGAGGAGGAATTTGTGTGAAAGTATGTCTTTAGCAAAAAAATATATAATAATGCTTTTCATGGTTATAATTTTCTTCGAAACTAAAGTTAAGGCTCTTATTTTTAGTCTTTCACTCTTTATTAGTTCCTGTTGTTGTCACAAATATATAATAACGCTGAATTACAAATTGTAGTGCGAAACTTTTGTCCTAACTCAATTGAAATTTCAACAACTTTTTAACGATAAGATAAGTTATTTTTTAATTTTATAAATAACTATCCCTTTGTATAGAATGTCGATCTTAGGCCAGCATCCAGTTAAAGAATTTTGAGTCACAGAACTACAATTTAATCGTTCTTAGTAATTAGTTTTGAATGGGAAAAGTGGAATAATTAAATAGAATATTAAAGGAGTCAACAGAAACTACAGTTTAATAACGGCATCGGAAATGGTCTGAAACATTTTGCTTGATTTTAACATTTATAGATTGCGAGCAATAAGAAGTGTTCGGATATTTTTTAACCAATTTTACAATGCATTAATTTAAAATCTTTTCTGATAAGCATGCGATCTTGTGCCATGTGTAAATATCATGCGCCCAAAGCTGAGAATCATGATCATGAAACTTAACTGAACGAATAAACGTAGACTCATCAGTGCCCATCTTTTAAATGATCATCGCCCTCTACCAACCCACCATATCCTTTTACGCACACACACATCATTACAAAGTCTGCTTACTTTTGTTCTACTTGCATTTGCGTTTTTTGCCATGTATTTTAAAATCATCCTATAAAAATCTTCCCTAACCTAATTACCGTAAGCAAAGCGGTTTTGTATTTTTAGCTGTGAATAATAATTACATATCTACATTCTTTCGTATCTTATACAACCGGATAACTTTCAACATACTTTGAGGACTTCATAAGTTTTGGTGCAGCCCATCGCCGTGAATCTGATTCCCATTTATCGGTTTTGTTTTAGTCAAAATTATGCTCAAGAAAGTTATAATCAAAGAATGGCCTGCTCAAGGAATTATATTATCTGTGACTTATATGATGATACTCTCAGATAAAAATGTAGGCAATATAAATTGAATATTTTAAACTTCTGAACAACATCTTGACATACTCGCATGGCTGATTATATTGTTCACCTAGATCTTGACAACTGTCTACTGAAGACTTTACTTCTGTTGAATCTGTAAAAAATGGAGAAAAAAGTCCTATAACGAAAAATATTTTCAATACAATACCTTTCTTATATAAAATATCTAAAATGTGAACAACACTTGCTGTAAATAAGTGGCCAATTATTAAATATGCCATCAATACAATTAGGGATTCTAGCAAATATTTGTATTGTGCAGATAAAGTTTTCTGTCGAAAAAAAACTCTTTCGATATTAAAAAAAATGTAATATTACTTTAGACGATTCACTGGCATTAGAATTTCATCTCAAATTTTATTTTCTATTTCATTATTTAGAGGCAAGTCTGATGATATAACCGAATAAAAGTCTTCACAATCTTCATTCATTCATCAGATTATAATACCTTAGAATTTTGTTGAAAAATTAACCCTGCAAATAGTGTTTCAGAAACAGTTTGAAAATGAAAACTTTTGTGTCCTATTAACAAATGGTCTGTCGTCTACTTTTCCTTTAAGTAAATCTATTCCTTTCATTTTAGTCTCGCAAATTCATTAGCGTTGCTTCTAGCCAATGAGCTAGCTTCCGTTTGTACTAACGAGATTAATAAGAATATGCCATTTATTCGACAAAAAATAACTGATGGTTGTTATTGAAGAGTTTGTTTGGGTGTTGTGAGTAAAGAAGGTTTAATTACAAAATATTATGTAAAGTTATGAAAAATTTCAATTTCTTAAATGTTATGTATAAAATATTTCAAATTCGAAATAGAATGCACATATTAAAGGCAAATCTCTGAATCACATTAAACTGATGTTCTGTATTTTCAGACAGATGTTTTAACCCTTTCAGGGGCACAAGAAATTTATTTATTTTTTTCGTGGAAACAATGTTAATGACTGTATAAATCCATTAGAAAAAAATAGATTTCGTGCTGCCATCTATTGTCTTTATTACATACTAAAAAAGCTTTCTTTCTTATGAATCGTCAAGACAACTATCTGGATAAGGAAAAAGCTCATAAAAAGGTGGTTTCGACGAGAAACTGCCACCCTTGAAAGGATTGAAAGACTTTTCTAAGCAATTAAAAAGCTGAGTTTCATCTTGCATATAGTTCCAGGCCGATTGGTTTCGTTCGAATACCAAAATTTATAAGAACTTGCGTCAATTTTGGAACGGAATTTGATAAACACGTAAATAAGTATTACTGAAAAATATCGACTTCCTGAGTGGAAAATTGTCTATAGGAATTAATTAACTATGCTAATTAAAACGTTTAATCAATTTGTCGATACGTAATAGTCATTATCTTAATTATTCCATGCTTTTTGTTGACGACTGTAATACAGTAAACAAAGATAATTTATTCTCCATAAAAAATAACAAATATTGCGAATGCGACTTACAGTTACACTTTTCTTCTGGGCACATTTTACAGATAGGGTGCTCGTGAGGATAATCCACATCTATAGGAACACATCCTATACCTTCATAATATCTTTTCATTCTGCATTCTTGAACAACATCCTGAAAAAAATTAAGAACTTTTGATAGTTTCTTGTGAAAAAGGAGAGTAAATATAAGGAAATACTTTGTTTTAATACATGTTGAATAGCCATTGAAACATCCTAATCGAAAAGAAATTACAGCCATGACTTCCAGATTAATTCTATAAATGCGTATAGTTTGGAAAAAAATTTTAAAAGCCCCTCTAAATATTAAAAAATAATCTAGAAATATATCCATAATTTTATAAGTATTTTTAATTAAAGAATCAATTTATGATATAATTGTTAAATCAAAAGCAAATTACCATTTGATTGATAGGGGCTTTTCCACCTCGTAGTTTCCATTCTTCTAAATAATTTGTGCAGTTCGTTTGATAAGGGGCAGGTAAAAGATGTTTTTCGCTCTGAGAAAATGAGAACAATAGTTTAAATCACAATATATTTTAATTAATGCATGTATTCGAAATATAAATTCAGCTAAATCATATTTTATCACTGAGAAAGGAATATTAGTAATATTCACAATATGGATGATCTATAGTTGCCAAATCTTGCAGAGACCTGTTGCGGACAGTAACAATGAGCACAATGAATAGCTTTTCTGAAAATTTATTAGATTTTCGATAATTAAAAATTACTCAAAACTTTAATGTGTTTTGTTTGTTACTGCTCAAATATAATTAGCATCGAATTTACTATGTAATGGCACAGAAATTTAAGATTGCTCAAGATGAAATGTAATAAACTAAAGACTTGCATGGTAGAAACTAAAGCCTGATTCTCATTTGTTTAGATCGTGATGGCTAGGTTTTGGACCTGAATGAAGCCAAATCGAAAGTATGGATGAAATGTTTTTGATTAAATTAATGTTATATATAGGCATTTAAGATCATGATAAGTTCTCAGATCAATGATGATTTCAAAAATTTCTGATTATAACAGTATATAAATGTTCTTTCATAGAATTTTAATTTTCATATTGTTAAGGTAATGCTCTCTGAAAAGCGTTGAAAAGTTCAAAATATTCCGAACAGTGCTTAGAAATCAGAGGAGTGTGAGCCTTTCAAAAAGATTTGCTACACAGGTTTAAGGTTTCGTAATGTGTTTATTAAATATTTTAATATGGTTAACACCAGAATATTTCAACAACTTTATATACGATTCCAGTTTAACCCTTTCTAAGCCCGGGAAAAGTATACTTATCATCATATTCATCAATGTATAAATGCAGTTTTTAAGGTTGCCATAAGTTCTCGCAAAATTTTTCGATGAAACAAAAACCTAGATTTTTCAACTTTTTTCTCAAATCATAAGGAATTGCCAGGACTTTATAATTAATTATTAATTAGCAAAAATAATTAAAAACATTAATGTCATCGATTACGCTAAATGAATTTCTTTTCTTAAATGAATCCCGATCTCAAAGCCATTTTACTGTAACACTACTGGAAAAAAATGGCCCTTTAATGGATTAAATGTGCCACTAAGGGTAGAAACGACCAAACTGATTGCAAAAGGCAGCTAGTGTTAAATAATTTAACTATAATCAAAGCAAACATTACTATAAAAGAAAATGTTTCTGCTCTGTACTGAAAAATATTCTGATACATGCAGATTTATTATTTAATAAAACATCCAAAACTACCCTGATAAATGTGTGTGTAGTCCAACAATATTACAGCATTCATATCTTCATAACGCTATTTTTGATATCATCACCGAAAGATATGGATCCACAGGTAATATAATCATCACTTGGAAATGGGTTCATTAGAAAAATGAGATATCTTACCTGTTGAACCATGTCTTCTGAATGGCATCCACCATCAATTTTCGAAACGTCATTAATGAAAGTATTTATTATGGTTAAAGGGTTTATTATAGTTTCCCGATTTAATAATTTAATTGCTTAGAGATTTTTGCAAAAAAAAATTTAACATAAATGCTTATTTTTTTTATTTGAGCCAATGTATCACTAACTGGTAACCCCTTAACAAAACCTTCAACTCTCCTGAGGAAGTCTAATCCTTTTTCTTTTTTCTAGCACTCGTGCAAACGATCGCCAGTTCATAATAAATTGTCTTTACACACTTTTTATTAACTTGACTTGTTTCATGTTTGTAAAGACGGAATTTCGTAATCGATTCTGCGCTTACTTCTTGGAGTGCTAGTTTTACAATTTTGTGCACTTAAGTGTTCTCTGGGACAAATGCTATTCTGATACTAAACACAATTTTAATTTTAATATTTGTGTCGTGTTGCTGCAAGAGTGGCCATCACCACTTTACAAAAATACGTTTTTATAAAGATTATATGTCCATTTGACCCTTTTAATGCCTCGCCATCATAAATTGCATACTAGAACACGTTGCCGAAACGCTTCAAATGCCATGCATTTTATTTTTTAAATCTAATTTTGAAAACATGTGACAGAAAATCCACTTTTCTCAAAACTTTTCTTATTATGGAGATGGCCACTTTTGCTGCTAAAAGACACATTTAATGGATTAATTGATAACTCAATTAATTATTAATCAATTAATTTAATTAAATTTCAATTCCATAGAAGTGGAGCCACCTGGTAGTGAATTTGAGAAAAGTGAATTTCAACAGTCCAAAATATTAATTTTAATAAAGTTTAAACTAAAAAGTTTTAAATAATTTTTAAAAAATACTTTTTAATACATTAATAAAAAATATGTGTTCTAAAATAGACTTTTGCCTTATATACAGTCCATCTAACTTGTTTTATTTTCCAGTAAGTTTTCCTTATAATGATTCTACACGTAATAAAGTAGTATGAAAGGATTAATGTACCATACGTTTGTTGAAAATCTTCGCTATTTATGAAGGAAGAAAAGATTTCAAATATGGAGATATTTACCATTGTGAGTCGTATCTCATAAGATCTTCCAACTAAGAAATTGTTGCCTTCTAGGTAAGGGCTGGGTAAATGGTAAGGAGAATGAAGTGCGAGCTGTATAGCAGGGGAACTTGGCAAGTTGTACTTTGGACGGAACATACCATCTGACGGGTCTGGAAATTCCCGATTAGATGCATTCAGGAAAAAATGGAGCTTCACAACTGTGAAAGAGAAAAGACCTCAACAGCACCCAGGTAGCACATGATATTGTCTTATATCATAAAATTCGAAAAAGTAATATTGTACAATATTTTTCCCAATATTGAAACAATGTAAAACGAAATACTTTTTCAATACTGTACAATGTTTCCTTCATAATATTGGATAATGTCATTTAATACTGTATATTATACCATTTAATTGGTATATTATACCATATTAAATAATATTGTACTATACTGAATAATATTGTTGGATGCAAAAAGCTGCGCCATAGCAGGGGAGTCTAGAGCATGCGCAGTCTTCTGACAGCTTCCTTTAAGAGCCCGGATTGTGGGCGTTGTTACAGTAACGCAGTTGAGTAGCTATGCAGCAAGAGTGACTGTCGTTCTTGTTTTTATTGGTTTTATATAATGTTTTAGCTGTTTTAATAAAGTATCGTTTTTGCCAAGACGGGCTGCATTATTGAGAGACTTTTACCTTTTACCAGGTCCAAGCGAGAATCGGGTAGATTCAGAGAACCTGATTAGTCCTTTAAATGTGTTGTCATATTAGATGCAACAAATATTATATAATACTAGGGTGCTCTGCCCCTTGCTCGCTAAAGCTCGCCAACCCCCAGGAGGATTGCATTTCAATCCTCGCAGGTTTGCTACGCAAACCCTGCACGCTCTGCTCGCTACAGATACTGCATGTCCTAGCTCAATTATTTTAAAATCTTTATATGAATAAGCTTTATTTTGCTTCTGATGTTTTAACTTAAATCAGCACAGAATAAAATTTTTTAGCCTCAAAAAAGATATTTTTCTTCAAATAAAACTTTCAAAGAAAATTATTAAAGTGCATAAATAAACAAATACATAACAGTTGAAAAATTAAAGCAAACATAATTATTCTAAAAATTAATTCTAAAAACAAATTAGATTTAATATTATAAATAAAGAGATTGTGGTGTGACATCTTAGCACTATGAACATAGAAAAGAGAAAATTATGAATAAATAAAAATCTTAAGCTGATTTCCTTTTAATGCTTTTACCTTAATCAAGAAGGAATAAATTTTTTTGGCCCTGAACCTTAGCCTACTTTATTTGCAGGTACGATGCGTTCGAATAAAACGTTATTTGTAGACACTGTGCGATAGAATAGAGGGTCTGAACCTTAGCTCCTTAGTCTACCTTATTTGTATGTACGATGCGTTCGAATAAAACGTTATTTGTAAGCACTGTGCGATGGAATTGAACGCTATTTGCAGGTACTTCACGGGGAGATGAAAAGTTAATTGCAGGTACAGTAGTAGCGGACAAAATGCTATATGTACAGATAATTCTGTTAAGCCAGTGGCGCCATCTGTTTATGAATTTATGAAGAAATTGTTAAAAAATTTATAATAATGATTTCTAAATTAAATACTAAAATGTAGAACATAATTTTAAAGATTACTGAATTTTAGATTGAGGAGAAGGTTTGATAAGTTATTTTACATCACAACGAATTTAGTAACAGGCTATTCCTATGAAGTTATGCCTAACATAGCGGAGGCTTCCGGTTTTGTTTGGTAACAGACGTTGCCATCGACAAAAGAGAAATTAACCCCCTTTTTCCTCCACGTCCTTTTCCGCCTTAGCGTTTTATATATATAGATTGTATAATAAAACAATATAGTGAATATTTTAAAAATACATTTTAGAAGCATGGAAAAATATTAATCACTTAATTCCGAACAGCTGAACAAAACTTTGTTAGTTTTTGAACACACCTACTTACAGCAAGCTTTGAACCCGGGACCTTCTGCATACGAACCTGAAAACTGACCATTAGACCAGATAGTCTTGCATCAGTGAGCGTAAATGATGATAATAAAATGTAGTTACAAAGGTAGGATCTCTACGAAATTTCATGTTCATTTACAATTAATCTGAATAGTTTTCTTAATTAAATTATCTTTTATCGTTACAATTTCGAGTTCAAGATGTAACTAGAAGTCAAAGAGGAAGCAATTTTAGCTCTTATATCTAAGTTTGCTAATTTAATAAATTAAGGCAATAAGGTTTAAAAGTAATTATAATAATATGTTTGAAAGGTTTTAAAATAATTTTGAAATTTATTTATTCCACTTTTAATGTATTACGAGCCGCATTTAACATTTATAATTACAGTATATACTGTAAATCAAATACAAGATCCGCAACAATAACTCAAGTGCATATTTTTACGATGAGAATACGATGAGAATAAATTTTTTTCACAGAACAATAGATAATCCATATGTGAGAGCTTTTTTATGGTTAACTTCCTTAGCTGAATCCGGCCCGCCTTTTATATACAGTAAAACAAAACGATTGTATAAACTTTATTTAATATCAAATAAGCATTTTGTAAAATATTTTTCGGACATATTATTCAATGTTGATTAATATAGTGTTAAAGTATCATAATGCTGCCATCTGTGGACGGCAAAAATAACTTCACCTTAAAATATTGAACAAGGCTGACACATATAGCGTCAAAGTATTACCATGCTGCCATCTGTTGACGGAAAGAATAACTTCATCTTAAAATATTGAACAATACAGAAAAAGGTAAAACTCGTAATATCTTTTTCGCTGTATTGAATAGTGTCATATAATATTCAAGCATCTTGAAGAATAATTGTTCCAGTGGAGTTTTTTTGAAATAAAACATCCAATCGAGTGATATCCTGTGTTAAAATGAAGATTTTTCTAAAAATCATTGTTTTTATATTATTTGTGAAAATCTAGTTTCTCGGAAATACTGATACATACAATAGAATACTTTGCTACGGTACTCGGTGTTCCTCGGTGTTAATAATATTGTGTAACATTGTGAAAATGTTATATAATATTTCTGTGCTACTGCGGCATGCTATATAATCAAAGATTTCATGAATTATTTTGATATCAATAAGAAGATTAATCTTAATGCTCCATTTTACAGAAGTAATGTCTCTAAATGCAAGTTTTTGAAATAAAAACGCTCAAAATGAAATACACAATAATTATTTGATGAAAAAATATCTATAAACTCTTGCTCATTGATTCCTGATGAGCAATAAGCATTATTCGCAATTATATTTAGTTAATACGATAGTTTCCTGTTGACAGTGGTAGTAAAGAGTCATAGGATTTGAATGCGGACTTACAGATCTTCAAGTTTCTTACTGAATGTGAAGTCGAACCAGTCGTGGTCCTGTGGAGTACTGTTGAATATATTTATTGTAATAGCAATTGCAAATGATCATGAAGTTCAAAAATATGCGCGTATGAGGCAAGTTATTCACTAGAAGTCGGATAGAGAGAGAGTAAATTTTTATTGAAGAATTTAAAATACTGCTGTCTGAAATAAATAAAAGAGGTTTCATTTATTTTTTAAAATTTGAAATTAAATGTCTAGTTGCAATGCTGGTTATTTTAATCTCAATTGTTCTTCAATAATTAGCTAAATACATGAACCAAGACAGGATAAAGGATAAGTGTGACATTTTTATTGGGGACCCTTGAGCATTTATGTAACGCCAGACATCTGACTTCATTCCAATATATGAGGGTAAGGTACCTTCTCTTAGAAGAAGATCGAGAAATCTTCCGTCATCAGCGAGAAATTTTAGTTCATAGTGATCTTCCAGGTTTTGAATAATGCTGGTTAAGAGCACAACTAGGGGATAAAACCTACAACCTTCTTTTGATTCATGCTCCGCCATGCCATATCTCACTAGGTCACAGTAGGCGCTTAGGAATCATTCATTTCTAGAATAAATGGAAACATTTTTTAAATAAGCAGCATGAGTTTAACATTTTAACTCACTTGCTCCTTTTGGGAAACGTTCTCGTTTTTTCTCTGGTTGTCCCCACAATGAATACAAAGTATAACAATATTGGTGAAGTTCTTCTCGGCTGTAAAAGGATCCCAAGACGTATTCCATGCTGAAAAATGCGTCATAGTTATTTTAATGAAACAGCATTCTTCTACAAAGGAGAAGTGTATATTTCGTTTCATTTGAGTGCAACATTTAAATTTATGCAAACACCATTGTGGTAAAAATATTTATTGAAACTAAAATTATTATGTTACCAATCTAGATTTATTTAGATTCTTTTCCCTTTTCACATTCATTATACATTTTTTACTCATGCAGCAATCAAAATTTGTGATTACGCTTTATATCATTAATTAACAAGAGTATTTTCTTTTGAGGTATATAAATTAAAGTTTCTTTCTTGACATACCACAGCATTCGCTTCAATGCATTGTACTTGAATTCTGTTCTAGATGTCATAACGGTTTACGTGTTTTATTCAAAATAAATATTGCTTAAATGCATAGAAAATTCTGGTTGCTTTAGTACAAAAGTTTAACTACACAAAACAAAACATAACAGTATAATAAATCCACATCGCTTCATATGAACAAATCGGTTGCTTTTCTAAAATTCTTTCCGAAATATTATTTTGTACACTAATATTCTTTTGCAACTGTTAAATTTTCATAAGTGTTAAGAGTTAGATTTTTCATAAAAAAAACTGTCAGCTACAAAGGCACGGGCGTTACTCGTTGGTATTACAATTGCTTGTGTGAAGTAAACATTAAAAGTTACTTAGAAACAACTTTTTTCATAAAATTCCGTATATTTTTGTTAGTTTAAATGGTATTAAAAATGAATAACTATATTTATTGACTCAAATTCTGTCATCCATATCTGTTAATACTTCTAATTTATATGAAATCCGATGAAAATATTTTCTGTTTTTCATAATTATAATTTATTATTTTTTTAACATAGGAAAAGTGTAATTTTATGTAATGCAAAACAATTCCAGATAATATGTTAATTTCCAGAAAAAACTTTAATTTATATCGCTCACTTGCAGGTTTCCTCCTCTCCAGCATATTCGATGGTACAGTTTAAGTAGTCTTCTAATTTTGCTCTTAATCTTTCGTGATCTTCTGGCTGTACTTCAACGCCCTCAGTGAATTTGTTGTAACGTATGACCTACAATCAGAAAAAACGCGCATTTTACATGTATAAGTCGTGAATAATGTCGTACAGTATTTTAAAATTTGTTAAAATGATATTATACAGCATTGTTCCCTAGTATTGAAACATCGTAAAATATAAGGCATTTATAATAGTTTATAATATTTTTTCACAATATTGTATTAATATGTTATGTAATGAATTGTATATAATGTTGCATAATATTATGCAGTACTATACGATATTGGCAATATTATAAAGCAATTGCGCAATGCTTTACAGTATTGTACAAAATTAAGCAGTATTTTACAATATTGTATAATATTATAATCTGCATTTTTATATCTACTTTTTTGTAATCTAATGTTTGAAACCATGGTTTGAAAGTCTTAAAAACAGCATGTTGGATTATGGTAAAGAATTATAGAAGGGAAAAACCTTCTCACAGCATCTCTAGTTATATGTTTAGTCAAAACATGCTTCAAATTATCTTAGTCAAAACATGCATCAAATTATCTTAGTCAAAACACGCTTCAAATTATCTTAGTCAAAATATGCTTCAAATTATCTTAGTCAAAACACGCTTCAAATTATCTTAGTCAAAACGTGCTTCAAACTATCTTATTATTTCTGTTAGTTAACTACATTTTCGTTAGAAAACCGGTCACTTTTCATCGGATTAGCAAGACATTGAACTGCGAGATTAGATTTGGTATATAACTAAAGGAGATAAATCTGCTGTCGGACAGAAAAACATCACTTTAATTTTTAAAAAAATATTTGAATTTCTCTAAGAGAACTTTTTGTTTTGTTTTCGACGTTATTTTATATAATAATTTAATAATGTTTAATTTTTTTGTCTTCTTTAAGTGCATTACTGAAATCACTTAACATTTATGATGTTTTTGAATATTTTAATCTCTCGAAAATATTTTTACATATTATACCAGGGGTGGGTAAACTTTTTTGCACTGAAAGACCTAGTAAAATTCGGCAGTTGGGCAAATGGCCGCTTAGAATAAAATCTTAAAGGTTTTTATTCTGTAATTATTATTATATTACAGACAAGTATATTATTTCAATGCAAATTGTAAATAGATGGTAAGGTCGCATAAGAAACTCAGAAAAAAAAACCCGCAGGTTTCCCACACTTATATTATACAGTACTGCTGGTACGATATTCGGTATTTCTGAGTATTTACAATACTTCATAATTTTGTTCAAATATTATATCATTTGTATCATACTGTGTAATATTATAAATACCGAGGAATACCTTAACAATATTGTACAACATCTAACAACATTATCGGAGAGCTAAATTTCCAAAAACATTATAAATGTAAAGTTTAACATAAAAATATTAACTTTAACTAGGTAAACCGGGACAAAGAGACAGAAACCAGAACTGCCTCGGTTTAATCCAGTCTAGATAGTCAATTAAAATGAAACATGTAAAAGAAAATAAATGTGTAAATATTTTTTGCAAAGTATTATCAAATACAGAATTTACAATATTGCTTTCAACATACTGAACGGCGCTTCTAGTATTGCATTCACTGCATTGTATAAATATTATATAATATTCGGCAACTTAAAAAAATGATCCTGTATATTTTGTTTTTATTAATGCCTCAGTCAAAGAAATTCCCTACTTAATATTTCAGGAAATCTTTACGTTTATAAAATTTTTGAAAATGTAATCTCTCGGAAATATTATCACATATTATGCAATATTTAAGTGCAACTAAAGTTAGAAAAACTGAATTTTTTTAAACAAAAATATATGTATATCGTGTTATGTTATTAGTTTATCTATATACAGGGTGGTAATAAATTATAGGACCCATTTCAAAAATTAATAAAAAAACTAATACTGTTACGACTACGGATTTTTAAATGAGAGAGCATTAAAAAAAGGTAACGCGCCGTTACGGTGGTATAGGTGGTTATTAAATTATTGTGCATCTCCCGTTTTGAGAGCCAATATCTGCGGGACTTTTAAAGATAGAAGAAAAATAAACGCTTTTAGCTGTAAGGAATTTTACGCTCCTTAATTTGTTTTATCAATTTTAATTCGAAACTGAATAGTATTCGAGAAATTCAAGAAAAACTAAAAAAGGAAACCAGAATACACGCATCAGTTTCTGCTCATCGGTAGCCATTGCGTAGGAAAATCTCTCGCTGCAGCAAATTTAGAACGCCGAAAAATTACGTCACCTATCTGAAAAAACTTTTTTATTTGCTCTCTCATTAAAAGGCGTTATGTTTTCACAACACCGCTTTAGATACAATATTATAAAAGAGAATATACTTGACAGGTTTAATTCATACTTTTTTTGAATTAAATCTCTGAAAATTATTCAGTAATCAAATGTCACTATCACTGCAGAGATAACAAATTAGAACAAAAGATTTATTAAAACTCCTAATAATAATGATGAATAATAAATATATCTAATGAATGTAAAGAAGTTTATTTAAAAAATTTAAATATTGCTCTAAACATTTTAAAATTAACAAGTAAATGAAGACATCTAGATGATGCTGTGCATTATTTAATAAAACTTTGAATGCAATGTTTAACTTAAAAATTCAATACTTACTACTGCATTAAAGGAAAATATTTCCAATTTTTATTAAATTTATAAGAGTTTTTAGAGTTAGAGTTAGATTTATAAGAGTCTGGAACACAAGAAGCTTGTAATTGTAGGAAAGTTGTTTTATAAGGTAAATATTATTGAACAGTAAAATGAGATACAGAATAAAGCTTACTTTATAAACCTTTTAAAAATGAACCAGATTTTTAGACGAATCAATATCTATTTCTTTGCGAAAAAAGTAGATTCAAAACAATTGTGTAAAGTACAGCAGAATTTGTTAATAAAAAATATTCCCCTTCCCCCCAAATAAAAAATTAAAATAAAAAAGGCGAAGGTTTGTTTCTTCACCATGCTGTGAAAGAACTTCGAATAGTTTCAAATAACGTCGCTTCTTAATTTGCTTATAGTTTTGTAAGCAGTAAAATTTTCTACATGTTATTATTATTATAATTCCGAAACGTTACGAAATTTTATCCAATAACCAAATTTATTATGTTCAGGGGGTGTGCCTTATGACAGGATTACAATAAAAACTACGGGGAACAGTACTGTACAACATTCTCAAATGGTTGTTACATACTTTCAACAAGATTCTGAGGGAAAACGGACAGAAAATGGGATTTTTTGATTTTTTATTCTCGACCAGGCGATTCTTCTTAATAGCTAAGTTAATACTTGTGATAATATGAAAATTGATTTATCTACTATATTACTGCTATTGACATACTGGCTTCTGAAATTTTAGATAACTATTGAGAATAAAAGCCCATATTTTTCTTTAATTGCTGAAATGACAATTTTTGAGAAAATAATTTGTGATGAAAGAAGGACGGGAAATTGTATAGTCATCTGGAATTTACCAAACACCATACGAATAGACATTTTCATCCAGTTTTTCTGAAAAGGAACATTAAAAGTTTCAGAGTAGTTGAATCTAATGCTTTATGTACGAGGATAAATTACAAAGAAAAGAAATTTTCGCATAACCATTTTATTCCCACATGAAAAGAACTGCGCATATCTTCTTGCACACATGTCCCCTGCATGGTAATGCACTTTTGGTGTCGTGCAATTAATTTCTTTGTCACTTCCGGAAAGAATGTTTTTAGTTAATTTTGGCATAATTTCATTCACTTAGTACAACAGGTTATTGTGCAGCCCTGCAAGACAAACTTAAACCTACAATTCGAAGACTACAAGAATATGAACGAGGACTGCTGTAGAAGGGGGTGCTTGTATTCCAAGATAATGCAGGCCTCTTTTGGCAAGGCAACAAAAGTCGCCGTACAACGGCTTGGATTTGAGTTGCTGCCCTATCCTCCGTACATCGCTGATCTGGAGCCATCGAATTACTACATATTCGATCCTTTGAAGAAGGCGCTGTGTGGTCGTCGGTTCAGGTCAGGTGACGGGATCCAGCAGGTGGTGGAGAAGTAACTTCATGAGAAATCGAATACTTTCTTCGCGGCCGAGTTACAGAAGATGGTTGCACGTTATGAAAGTACATCCCCATATGAGGAAGAAATGCGTAGTTCTTCTTGAGTGAAATTAAAAATGTAATATGAAAATTTACTTTACTTTTTGATTTACCCTCGTATACATAAACCGTTTTCAGATCAGGATTTCTATTCAGCTCAGGGCCCATGGTTTATTGAATATTTAAATGCCCCTAATTTTCCCTGAACAGACGAAATTGCTATACAATACGCTATTTCAGCAATTTATATCGATTTTCTTAGCTTTTCTCATGCTATTTTATATTTTTAGAAACAGATTTTATCTGCAGGGCTATAGAATAAAATTCTGCAGATGCTCTTATTAACACGATTTCTTAAAATGTTTGTCCTCTGTCAATGATTTGATGAGAAGGTAAAAGATAATATTTACGGAATAATCTTCCGGCAAACTTCCGTTCCAACAGTTCATCGGAAATCTTTCACATATCTGCCCTGCTGCATATTTCCGTAATGCTGGTGGAAGGCAAGGGCTAGCTTCAAATTCCCGACAAAGACTGGTTAAGTTGTACCTAAAAATAAAAAAAAACGAAGTACATGAATTGCTTTTGCTCAATATTTATATTTTGTTTTATCATTTCTGAATATTATCTGAGTTACAGAATTCGAAACTGTCTGTTTTATTCTGGAATAACTCTGAGATTGGATTTTTATCTTGTTTTGTCCTTTTTAAAATGTTGCTCAAGATATAAAACACTTCGAAAATATCTGTAAGGGAATTACAGCTTATGCGACAATTCTTGTCATGAAATGAAATGCTATATCATATATCTAGTACTGGATATTTAAACTTACATTAATTTTATCCGGACTATTGACATGGGAAACGATACATCGCAAATGGTCCCATAATTAATTAAATATGCCTCATGTCAGGCAATTTTGAATATACCTTAAATGTATTTAAAAAGAGATTCATTATGAATTCTAATAATAAACATAAAAATATTTTTAAATTTCTGTAATGAAGTCTTTCCAGATTGACAATCTGAATCATTGAATGAACTTCATCTAAAACTATTCAATAATGAAACATAAAAAAGTGTACATGTTAATTATACAATATTTATACTTGTTAATTATATAATATTTACTAAGAGAGCATTGTTATTTTTTCTTACATTTGATGCAATTTCAACGCATCTGGTAGAAATAAACTAGGTCTATATTAGCATTTTCTGAGTTTCAAGATAATTTTCAATTAAATAGAAAAAGTTCTCCATATTTTGTGATGTCTTTTCTTGCAATTTACTTTAACTGAATAGTAAGAAACAGTACTAATTTAATAAGCTAACTAAAATATCTTGTTATACAGATATTTTAAAACAGGATATCAATCTGTTATCACCTGTTACAAAATCCAAAAGAAAGAACTAATTTAAGCGGTTTTTGAAAGCTGATTTCAAGGTTTTATATCATGGATATTTAAAAAAAATTAGAATAGAATTAATGAGAAAACATAAACAAAAAAATAATGAGGGGTTAGGTGTCCGAGGTGAGCCACTTTTATTAACAAATGTAAAACGCTTGAAGTTAAAAAAATTGTTATCCTTAAGCATCTCCATTGGCTCCATAAAGATTATTTAAACGATCAACATCAGAGTTTGAAAGAAGATCATTAAATAAAATAATTTCTAAAATGTAAAATAAAGAAAAAATCGTTTCAAATTTTTTTTCTACGTCCATGAAGTTCTGTTACTTATTGATGCTCTTTAGAACTCAACTTATAATTCAAATAACTCTTGCACTGGAATTCAGATGGGGATTTAATTACAAAATCTTCTTTAATATGCTAGAAGTCTGGTGTCCCAGAGACGGTTAAGAAACCCTTTATCGGTATAAACTCCTTAGAGTGCGAATATTCTGTATGGACATTAACATTGGCGAAATATATAATCTGTGCTTAATTCGAACAAATGAATCTTCGCTATCACATAATAAGTGGTCTTGTTCTATCGATGAATTCTCACATATGCACCAATTTTCTGCTCAGACAGAAACTTATTCAGTCAATTAAGCTTCTTTGTTTTATTGTTTTTCCTTTATAGATATTTACTTTTGTTTTTTCCATTAATAAAAGTATAAAAATTCCTTCATAAAAACATTAAATATGAGAAATCTTGCCTACGACAAGAAAAGTAACTTAAAATATAAATAATGCTTAAATTAATTAGTAAATTATAATTTGAACTCTTTGGGCTCTAGAATTAAAAATTCGAACTTCTTCGCTGAAGTTTCTTCAGATTTGAAGAATCATTTTAAAACGTTTAAATATCCAAACTATACACGAAATATAATGATAATTTTCTGAGAGCGAAGAGACAAACTTATTTCTCACAACGGTTTAAAACTAACTTGAGAGGTGAAATATATTTTTAAATATAGAGAGTATTTAAAGAATTATTATAACAAGAATTGGAATGACTTATATCCTTATTAAGATAAGAAGAAAAATAACACAAAAATATGATCTCATTTAATTTTGATCAGTATGAACAATTAATTTCCGTTTCCCGAGACAGTTTTTGAGCGTCGGGTTTGTAACTAGTCTTTAATTTCGAGTAAGATCCCAAATTGGTGTTTGTAATTTAGCTCCTCTATTAGGATGGAACGAAAAAAAATTTTTTTTAACTTTTAATAGTGAGCAAAAATTGACTTTTGATGCAAAAAAGGCAAAAATAAAATTTGATGGCAATCGGAAATTGTCTTGAGGTCCCGCAAGTACGATAAAGTTTCATAAATTTGAAAAATTTTGCTCTATTTCAACCTTTTTCTCTAATTTCTCATTTGCATTAAAAAACTGAAATTAAATATTTTGTACTTAGGATGTTTAAACCTATTGTGAGTTTATAAAAATATTAATTATTATCTAAAAACGTGCAAGAAACCGGCCATGAATAAAAAGAAAACATGCTGTTTCTATTCTGGAATTATTTTTCTGTTATACATTTAACTGACGGAAAACGCTTATAAGTATACTTTATGCATCCCTTTAATTGCTGTTGTGTAGCAAAATTTATTTTGTGTTTTGCCAATCAACCAATAATCAATAAAGTTAGCGGGGGAGAATTTTTAGTACTGTGAGGTGATATTTGTTTGTGAATCGAGTTCTTGCCAGATCAATAAATTTAATATTTATATTTTCTTAAACCTATATTTTTTTCTTGTACTATGGACATAAAAAAGCAGTAACAAATGCATATACTTTCCTTAGATGCGAGTAAAAAAGGGCCTTTTAAAATTTCTATGTAAATATAGGTAATTTTTGCTCAGTTTTAACGTTAAAGACAAAATATCGAGCATTTGTTTGTAATCGAACCTCTTCCCCTTGAAGAATTTGATACAAAATTTGATACATACTTCCAATTTTGGCGTAAATACCAAGTATCGTTACTTTTGTTCGTTGTATTTTTTAAATTGATCTTGTTCGCATACAGACAACTCCGAACCCAAAAATGTTTCTTTTGGACTCAAGAAAGTCTACAAAGTGAAAAATCCCAAAAACTACAGTTGTAAATCCCTAAAACGAAGAATTATAAAAAAAGAACAGGAATCCGGCGAAACCAGCTAATTTTGTAGCTAAATTTTTTTCTACGCTTTCAGGTACTTTTAGTAGTCTATAATTTTTTTGCAACAGCCCGCCCCCACAGTTATAACTTCCAATCTCAGCAATTACAAGGATACATAAAGTACCTGTAAGTGTTTTTCGTCAGTTAAAAGTATAACAAAACAATAATTCCCAGATTAGGAAACAGCATGTTTTCTTTTTTCATAGCCGATTTCTTGCAGAGTTTTGTCTAATAATCATTTTTTTATATACTCACAATAGGTTTTAAACACTCTAAAAACGTTTTTTCTATTAATAATAAAGGAATAAAAAGTACAAAATATTTATTTTGAGCTTTTATACCACAAATGGGAAATTAGAGAGAAAAGTTGAAATACAGCAATTTTTTTTTTCAAATTTATGAAATTTATCGTACTTGCAGCACCTCAAGACATGTTCCTATTGCCATCAAATTTCATTTTTGTCTTTTTTACATCAAAAGGCAACTTTTGCGCACTATTACAAGTTAAAAAAGAAAAAAGTTTGTTTTTTTCTTTCCACCCTATACGTCTATTCATGGTAGAATACGATCGTCCACATAAACATGAGAAAATTAAATGCAAATTTATTGAACTGAATTTATGATGCCATCCCGTGAGAATGTTCCAAGTAATTGAAAAATTAAGACTACGTTTTATATCAGTGTGTTTATGGTGTGAAATCAAATTGCATTTTTATCTTTCAAGTTTTACAATAGCAAGGCATACATATTTGAAATTCCACAGGACTTTACTTGACAAGTCCATCAACTGTACAGACATTTCATTATCATACAGAAAAAATTTAATACAATGATATTGACATTAAGGTATCCGACTGTGTTCGGAGACATTTTCTTGAAAAATAACTTATATATAATTTTTAATGTTATTTTACAACTGCATATGTTTTAAAACTATGAAAATATTGTAAAATTAGGCTTTCAAAATAATATATTTTTTAAAAACTGAGAAATTTGAAGAAAAATGAGTAAAATATTTGCCTTACGCTAACAGCCATAGACAAAATCATATTCTAAATATACATAAATCCTTGTAGGAGTACATTTTTATGACAGTTATCTGTGTTATGCTCTAAAATATTTCATGCACTTCAAAACAGTTTTGAGATATAGCTGAACATAGTTACTAAACTGGTAATTTTTCATAAAAAATGATTTTCGTTTATAATTAAGCACTTAAAAATAATACTTGATTTTAAAATTGACCATAGTTTTTAGAGGAAAACATCAGGCATATTACAGAAAATAATCTCAGAAAATTTCATATCAATGCTTGAATAACTTTTTGAGAAATCATTATTACGGTTGACAATTTTCCTCAAAAATATCATTTATCAGAAAACACATTCAAAGTTTTTATGCAACATAAAATAATGCTTACAGTTCGGTAATAAAACAGCTATAACTCCATTTGTAATTTAAGTAGAGTGAAAAGTGAGACAGTTTTAGAAAGCTGGTTAAACAGGCAACAAAATTAAGTCTTGGAAGTGTTTTTGATAATTTCATCAAAACGACGATTTTAAACCAGTCGTATACCTTAAGAGAATTTGAAATGAAAGCTAGAACTGCTTTACTATTTTAACCGAGGGACCTCAAGTTTGTGGATGAGAAGCGGCTTGACTCGATATGCCGGTTCTCGTTCGACACAAGAATATCGGTGCTGCCTGGTTAACGGACCCTTCTCTTTGATGACGGGGCGTATTTTTTAGGGAGAAGTCTGTGTATTGTCCACGCTGTAATGGGGATAGTTTGCGCAGATCAGAATACCCCTATCATTATCTGCGACGACCAATCATGTAGTTCACCAAGCCAGTATGAGAGGACGGATGTTTCTTTGTGGTTACTATTTCTGATGCCTTCCGACGGACCATCTCGAGTACGAGGATGAGAATTTTCTGCAAAAGTAAGTTGGTTTCTGGTTCCCCTAGAAGCCCAGTAATGGTGGTAAGAATGGTTAACGGTTCTATTATCGACGATGAAACATGTCTCCTTGTGAGTGCTCAACGCATAATATTTCGTAATTGGGCCTATTTTAGGTGATTCTTATTCCCCTTATTATTTACTATGGCGGTACCAAATGTTAAATAACCAAATACCAACTGTTATCAAATATACAGTTTCATTTTTTAAATATGATGAATATCACATTTATAAATTCTTGGGTGAAAATTAAAATCTGAGAAAACGGATAAACTAACCCTATGGGATAGCATATCGAAATAGATGGCTATTATATTATCCTATAGGTTTTCCATAGAAATAGATGGCTATTATATTATCCTATAGGTTTTCCATAGAAATAGATGGGCTTAAACTTACCCTATCGGATTGCATATGGAAATCGCCGGTGCTTCTAGATATGAAGGCGAAGATTGTTGAATATCCACTACAGTAGGATACGTCCAGTAGAGAAACATGAATTCCATAGTTTGGTACAGAAAACCTCCGATGCATATTAATATGACAAAGTACCTAAGAAGTTGTAATCCAATTTCACGATATTTTGAGTTTCGTGGCATTTTGGGGAATTTTCTGCTATGGTAAATGAGCAGACATCTAATAAAGCGCTAAAAGATCTATAAAGTTTACTGGCTTGGGTGAGAGTGTGACTTTCTAAATAGGTGTCTTTCCCTGCATTTCACGAATCAAGCGTTCCTATTGTAACAATTTGTTTTCAAAAGAAATATGGGTTAGAACACCCTAGTTGTATTATTTGCCGTTCATAGCTTTGATTCATTTGTACGCTCTAATTAACACTTTTTCTATACAGCGCCAAATTTTTACTTAAAGTGACTCTTAATGATTCGACTACAAATAAAAAGAGTTTGGAGAAAAAAAGATAATATTTATCTTTTGAAAAATTCAAAGAGAAATTAGCATGAAAATAATAAAGTAACTATTCCTATAATTTTGTAACACTTAAGTGTTTTATACTTTGTCATTAGCTTTCAATCGATCTATGAAAATCTTTTCAAACATGGATAAATTGTGGAATTGCGTGCGAATGCAAAAAATCCCCTTCAAGCTGAAATTTATGTTGACAAATACCAACCAGATCTAATGAAAGACGAGAAATTTCGGCATTGTTCATAACAAGGCTTTTATTTTTAGTATTCTTTAGATAAATCTGATTTTTGTTAATTGGGTAGAAATGGCATATCCATTGGAATCACGATACTGCAGAGATATGGATGTTATCAGAGGCTTCTTATAAGTGTAATGTTGTTGTTACTAATCTCCAATCGAGTCTGACGGAGTCAGACCAGATCAAGGAATCCGTGGACTTGAATCAAGGAATCCGTGAAATGAATGACTAAAAGGGGAGAAGAATAAATTTCTTCCCAGTCAAGTTCTAGACAGTCCAAAATGTATTTAGGTGATGCTTGATGTTGCTGGCATTTAGGTCAGAGAGGGTTGATCTTGTTGCCCTCAGAATATGTAAGGCATTTCATGTGGCCGCTGGCAAGTCGTTAAAGGCAGGTACTGGAGTGCCTGTCGCATGGGAGGGATAGGGAAAGTTCCGGCTTTCTCCCTTTGTACCAGTGGTGAGAGGGAGACACCAGCCACTCCGCCTTGTTTTGGGCTTTTTCCGCGAAAATAGTTCTAGGAAAGTAATCTCTGAAGAAGAGGGGATGGGATGAGTTGAGCCCCACTTTGCAAGATTGTCGGCCATTTCCGTGAATATCTACATGCGAAGGGATCCATTGAAAATGTACATCATGCTGAAGGGAGATGAGCTTCAATTTTTGTAAGATGGATAAACTTGGTTTATCCCCTATGTAGGTCCAGTTTTTAAGATGTTGAATTGAACTACGGCTATCAGTAAGTATCCATAGGTCTCAAAAGTTGCTTTAGCTCATGATGGTCTCTAGTCCCACATCGTTTGCCAGTAGTTCACTTCGGAAAACAGAACAGAAGTCTGGATTACGTTGTTTTATAGAGTATTTACCACGAGGGGTTTCAATGTAGATTCCACTACCTGCCAGTTTGTCAGTTTTGCTGCCGTCAGTATAGATTTTGATGTCGTTCAGAGGGATGTTATTTGTGATTTCCAAGCCAATTATTTAAGAAAGTCAGGCACACAATCTTTCCTGTTAGATGAAGTAGAGAGGTTGTAGTGGAAGTTAACCCTGGAAAATTCTTCAAGTGTATTCAGATTGCAATGAAGAGAATGCGATTCAACATTGTCCGCGATTATGTGCTGCGATTTAACTTGACTGAAAGGACTGTTTTTCCTCAATCTTTGATAGCGAGTCCAGTTGTTTAAGTATCTAGCAGTTTTGTTACTTTGGTCAATACTGGAAAGTTTATTGTAATATTTGACCAAGCTAGCCTGCCTTCTGACGTGAAGAGGTTGCAAATCCGCTTCATATAGGACAATTGCTAAAGGACAGCTAAGTAAGTGTAATAGATTTGCGTTACTTAATAGATTTAATGTTGTCAGAGATAAAATATTTTTCTCACACGTCAGTCTTGTAATAAGATTTTCCGACTTCAATTACCCATTGATCATTCCTTTTTCATCAGCATAGTACATCAGCAAGAAAATATATTAGAGAGACCGGAAAGAAGTGATGTTTTTGAGCCCAGATGATTAAAGACTAATCATTTGATTGCGTGCCTGGAAGTTCTGCTATATTCTTTTGCAATTAAAAGTGGCTTATTTTCGTTTGTTTTACAGATTATTTATATTTTATACAATCCATGTTTAAAATGGAAAGTCAAATAGTAGGAGAATTGCTTGTTTGAAATTGCATGTTATTCGAGTTTCGGAAAGGTAACTATGCAATAAAGGTAGAAAATAATTTTTTAATATTTGTCTAGCTGCATTAGATGTCTGCATATGACAAAGGTGGTTTTCTAAGTTCAGATTGGTTAGTTTTGATTCTTTGAAACTCGCTTCTTTCATGAAGGCTAGTGTCTCTTGTGATAATCTACAGGTAGAAATGGAAACAAATTCTTGTCAAACGAGCGAAGATTTATTGGATAAGCTTAACCCATATTAACCAACCATTTATGAACATTTGAAATAGATTGTTCAAGATAAGACAAAAAGGTGTTTGTGTTCCATACACTCTATCTGAACAAAACAAAGCTTATCATTCAAGCACGTGTAATTTATTGTTACGATGAAACAGTTTCTGATCGTGTGGTGAGTGGAGATGAAAAATGATGTATTATGATAATCCCAAACACAAAAGAGAGTGACTGTCTTCAATTTAAATCTGATTCTATATCCAAAAGTAACATTTATTTCCTAGAAAGTGTTAACTATTTGGAGGAATATTCGAGGTATATTTCATTTTGAGCTGCTAAACCTAGGCCGAACCATAACTACAAGCCTTTATTGTTAATAATTAAATTGAATAAACCAAGCTAGTATCCACTTCATGTTAACAGAAAAGGAATCATTCTACATTAAGGTAATGCAATACCACACGCCCTATAAATGACTTCGTATAAAATCGGAGAACTGAGGTGGAAGGTGTTACCTCACCCACCTTATTCATCTGACAACGCACCCTCTGCTTATCATTTATTGAAGTTGTTCCAACATTTCTTGCGTGTTGAAACTTTTGAAATATGGAAGATATCAAACATGGAATTTTCAATAAAGTTTATTTACCGTCTTTGTTCTACAGATATGGAATTCAAAATTTCTCCACTAGATAATCTGCATAGATAATAGACCATAATCAGAGTGATTGCATTATTGACTCAAAATGAAAAGATAGAATAGAATTATTTTTTTCAATTTGATGTGAAGAAAAAACTACATTATTTTCCGGTCCCCAAATAACCATTTTTACCTTATTTCTTCATGTAGATTGAGAATTGAAATCTTTCGATGAAAGTTTCCTTGTACTTACAAATAATTCTAATAACATTTTATACAACAACAAATATATATAATATCTATCCATCTATCGATGGTGCAATGCGCCTTTTGTTAGAAGCAACCGTAATTGATAAAAATACTCAAATGTTTTTCGATTTGAAGTTCTACAGATACATTTATAAAATGAATCGGAAAAAGGAGTAATCTTGTTTACTTTTTCAAAATTCTTTGTGATTCTTGAGGTCGAGACACTAATTTATCACTTTAAAAATTCTTTCTAGCGAAAGTTTCTAAGATTACTTCATTATATATGCCAGCATTGTAGAAGTAAATTGGATCTAAATTAATAAACAGTTACTTTAGGCATGATGTTTCTTTTGCTAAAATCAATAGTTGCTGATTAAAAGAATCAAAATATTTTCCATTTGTTATAGTTATCAAAATTTAACAAAGATATTAACTATAAATTAAATAGTCAAAAATTAATTAAAACTTAATTAAAAACTCTTAGTATTATATAGAATGGCGCATATGCAGCTATTTATAATATAATACAGAAACAAATAATAGAAATATAAATTAAAAGGTAAAAAAATTTTATAAATAAGAAACAGAAGATTAAAACAAAAAACGATAACAATACATCTTTTTGCGTGCTCAACGCAACAGCATCAAGTGATTGCATCAACAAAAAAATTGCAACAATTAATATTTAAAACACAAAAAATAGAATTTAGAAAGTAACAGAGATTATTCAAAATGGAAGGAATGGATAAGAACACGAATGACGAATTTCTTCGAAGACCACTCGCCATAGGAGTTCTAAAATGGACAAAATTTTCTGTCAAGGGTAAGATTATAAATCAAAAGTATACCCTTTGTGGCCTGAATTCTGTCCAGTATATTGAGTAGTACATTTCAAAATTAAAAATATCTCGTCAAACATATTATGAGTTGTATTCCTTAATTGTCTCAATTATTATAAGAAGATTTAATTTGTATGACAATTAAAAGCCAAGAGTCGAGAATGTAGAATGAAATTCGTTTATTTCATTAAGAAGTATAAATTCTTATAAATATATCTTATTCAATTTTTTCAGTATAGATATGCAGAATTAATTGAATTATTACGAAAGAAAAAATGCTTAAAAAACCAAAAAAAAAGTTCTAATTGTTAAAACTCCATTATTTACCTTCAAACCTAAACTACAGAGTAATCATAAATTACAGAACACAATTTCAAAAATTAATAAAAGAAACCCTAATAATGTTACAGCTGCATTTTTTCTTTTAAATGAGAGAGAAAGTAAGAAAGTTTTTTCAGATAGGTGGCATACCATTACGGCGTTCTAAATTTGCTACAGCGTCAGATTCCCATACGCAATAACTACCGATCAGCAGAAGTCGCTGAGGGGTTTCTGGTTTCCTTCTTAAGTTTTTCTTGAACATCTCGAGAACTATTTAGATTTTTGCATTACGATTGTTTTAACAAATTAAAGAGCGTAAAATTCTCTGCAAATACATGCTTTTATTTCTCTTCTAGTTTTAATAGTTTCGCAAATAATGGCGAATATGTTGAATTATTACAGAAGAAAAAATCTTTAAAAAACAAAAAATACATGCTTTTATTTCCTTTCTAGCTTTAAAGGTTTCGCAGATGATAGCTCTCAAAAATGGGAGATGACCAATAATTTGCGACCACCTAGACGTCTGTAATGGCGTGTTACCTATCTGAAAAAAATCTTTTAAAATGCGCTATCAGTTACAAAAAACCCGAAGTTTTAACATAGTTAGTTTTTTTTATTAGTCCAATAATTTATGACAATCATGTAGAATACGTCTAAAATGTACTAATTTCACATTTCTGAAGGATTCTATAAGAAACTAATAGCATCACATGTCAAAATTATTTTCTTTGGATTGAAACCTGAGAAATTTTACAAACCAATGTTTACTCTGAATGGACTGCGAACTTTAATGAGCTATGAACATAAAAACAAATATATGTTAAGCTGAGCACAAAAATTGCTTGCATAGATAAAGATTAAGGATATATAAGGATGCGGTATAATTTTAGTTATAATCAAGAATATTTATAACTTGATTATTATCATCTTCTCATAAAGAAGCATTAGCAAATTGAGTTCCAGTAAGTATTAAATAAAACAGGAAGACAATCAGTAATGCCTCTTTACTTCCATGGAGAACCATGGTCTTGCACTCTCATTAACTGTTTCTTTTCTTATTTTAATGTCTTTATTGTTGAAAGTTCCATTAAAAAAATGTTGAAGTGAAGTATTTAATTAGTTTCGTTACAGTGTTGGTTCGTCCGCTAGGACTGCAGAGCTGCAAAACCTACTGATTTTTTTTAAAATTTGTATTTTTATTTTTAATCTCATTTTCCGTCTTTCTCACAATCTTAGTTAGATGCTCAGCGAAAACGAAGAATAATAATAATTATAAAAGCTAAGAAAAGATTGAAAATGAATAGAAAAGTCAGAAAATGAAAAGAAAAGTAGGAGAGACTTCGGATGGGCTGTAAAGCAAATAGGCATTGAAAGATCCAAAATTCGTTCACAGAGTATAGCTAAGGGACACATAGGAAGACTAAAACCTTTTTCTTTTGAACTAAGCTGGGATGAAATACTTGCAGCTCTGGTTTGCCGCTCCGCCAACTGACGTTCTTTTTTTCTCCTTCCTCCCACTCTAGGCTCATCTTTGCTCTTCTGGTTTGTTTTTCTTCTCTTTTTCTCGTTCTCTGATTTTTGGTTTTGTTTTTGGTTGTCCCCGACGGAAACGTAACTGGTTTAAGACACATTTCTTTTCTTTTATTAGAATTCATTCCTCTCAAAAAGATACGTCTATAATTTTCTAAAATACAATTTAGATAAGTGCAATTTAAAATTTTGGATTAATTCGAGGTAATGTTGCTTTAACATAGTATTCTCTTGAGAAATATTTTTTTTGTATCACTGCTCTTTCTTAGCCTACAACTGATGATTTATGAATGTAAGTCAGATAATTTTTTCCCCTTTCTATTCCTTATAAATTTAAAATTTCTCCGGTAGATGGCTCAAAAATTTTTCTATTCAGAAAGCTTTCCCGTTGTTTATATATGAAGAAAGTAAATCAATACTAGGGAGAAACTGATACCAGTGGTGAATCCAGGAGGGGGCAATCGGGCTGAAGCCCCCTGAGCGAAACCAGAATTCTTGATTTTATTTAAAATCTCTACAACTGTTTGTTCTTAATTTCCGTTTTATTAAAGAAATAATTAAAACCTGACAACATTGCTTTTTGGCTTGACAGGCTAGAAAAGTTTCTCAATTTTCTAGCCATTCCGCTTGTACTTGTAGCATTGACGTGCTCGAAAACATTTTTTGTCTAGTTATTTCATTGTATTTTTTATTAAATTATAAACTATTGTAGTGTTCTTTATGATTCTTATTGTCAGGTGAGTAAAGTCTGTAAAGTTGAAGTGTTTTGGTTTTCATAAGCCATGAGATTTGGCATTCTTTATGACGATACAAAATTTTTATGACCTCAGATCCCCCCCCCCCACACACACATACCAGATGCAAATTCTGGATTCGACACTGGCTGACACTATAGTGAAACCCCCTTGCACAACAAACATATTTCTAGCTGGGGAACGTACAAAGTTTAAAATGCAAGAAAAGCATTAAAGTGAATCATCATTCTAAAAAACACTATTCTGGCGTAAGGACTTTCCAGACTTGACAAGTTGAATTATTTAAATTGCAAAACAGATTATTAATTTATTTAACGTGAAAAACTTACTTAAAGGAAAAATATTGATTTTTAAGTTTGTGTTTCATAAGATGGAGACTTGTGTCACTAAAAAAAACTACTTTTGTTAAAATTTGACAGCAAAATGAGTAAATTTATACGATGTGTTGTATTTTAAATGTTAGACAAAAAACCTTCCCCATACATTTTCAAATTAACCCTCTGAGAGCCCAATTATTTTGATCTTGTAGATATCAGGTTAGAAAAATTAGTTCTTAAAATGAATGAAATAAACTTTTTCGTATTTAATTTGATTCTGAAATTATAAGAATGCTTTATCCATGAATTTTAAGAAAATATACACATAAATACGAATATCTGCTTCTGAACTCAACATGAAAAACGGAAAAAGCCAGTTTGTGGCGCTCACAGAGTCTTAATTTTGGTTTAATTTTAAAGGTTGTTTTTCTTGTGGGGAAAAAAATAAATTTCCCTTATAATTGGTGTAGAAAAGAGGACTTCAATTATAAATATTATAAAGCGAAGCATTTTCGTAAGCAATTTTTTCTTTATTTTATTCTCCCTCTAATCATCTTCGTCAACGTGACTTCTATCGCAATGTATTAAAAATATATTCGTTTATAAGTTTTCTTATTAGCAACTAATTATTTCTTTACACATCGCATTATTTACACATCGCTTGTATATATATATATATATATATATATATATATATACAAGATTTTTTTTCTTACTTATATTTGATTGAAATACATATTAACGGAAATTCACTCTATTTATATCACTGAAACAGCACTTTAAAAGGAATCGAAGTAATAATCAGTATATAATTTTTTTTATTAGCAACTTATTATTTATTTACACATCTATTTTTATATTTAATTTTATTTATTAATATATGCTTTACAGACGGAAACGGATTAAAGTTTAGAACTTAATAGCATTGCTTCCAAGATTTTTTTTACTTATTTGATTGTGTGTGTGTGTGTGAAACACATATTAAGGAAAATTCATTCTATTTATATCACTCAAACAATACTTCAAAAGGAGTCGAAGTAATAATTTAGATTTTTTCAAATATCAGCTTTGTTCTCTTACTGTTAGACAGTTCCAGGCTTTGGGCTTTTATTAATAGCAATTCTTTCAAGACTAATTTTTTTGTTTTCATTTAACAGTTTAAAAGTATATGCATTTTAATACTATTTTTAAAAAATCATAATAAATAATTAATTTCTCTATATTTCATATTGACTAGTATCTTTAAAGCAATATTATCGGTAAATAGTGAATGTTGAGTATTTATGTATCAATCGAATAGATGTTTTCATTCATAAAAAAATAAAATACACAGTAAATTCCAAGCCACATATACTTATTTATTCAAATGCTTACAAATGCAAGGGAAAAATTATTAACACAATGTAGAAAATACACTATTTATAGAAAACATTTTTTTAATAGTTGAAATTTTTAAGGCAAATGAATCAAAATGCAGATTTTATGAAAAATATAAAAAAATTCAACTAAGGTGTAATGTAAAGCGGGTATTTATATTTTGTAGAAATCTAAGAGAATAGAAATCAAATAGTTATTTAAACAAACATAAGCTCAAAAATTTAAATCTGGAACTGAAATTGACTGAACTCATATTTGATGACAATTCCGTAATGATAACATGGTATCAGTTGAATAACGATTGATCATAAACCTTTCAGAAGAACTTTGAATACTCTAAACGGGTGAAAAAAAAAGACTTCGTGGACTACCAATATTTCTTTCCAGCGGTATGGAAAGAAGTGATTGAGTGGTTGAATAAAGAATTGGAAAAGTAATAGAACACACGAAGTAAGATTATTACGGTGCAAATACACATATATTAAAGAAAACTGTTTTTCATGACTAGTGCTGCTAAAAATATTCTTCCTGGTTGATATTAAATTTTAATCACTTGAATTACGATCAATAGATTTTGTTTGACTCTATAACGCAAAAAATGACATAGTTTCTGTTATTCTGATTGCTAAATGACAAGAATCTCGTAGGTGAAAGAAGGAAATATAATATACAGTGTGCGAATACATAAACTTATTTATGTAACTTATCGACAAAATAAAAGAACGTAAGCTGCGATACGTGTTTTAAAGTTGACCATCCTCATGAGAAAATTGCGATCTTGCATTGCATAGAACTGCTTGCACGTTAATAAGGTTGGACCAATTAAGTTCAAATAATGCTTAGATCTTTTGCGTAATTGCTTAGGAAGTGCATGCGTGTCAATAAAGTAGGGAGGACAAAGTTTAGATAATGCTCTTTTCTTTTCCATGATAGTTGTGCTATGCCATGATATCTCTATCACTTGAGGAACGGAAGTTTTTTCCGTGTCTTCTGTCGTAAGTAGGATATCCCCGGACTTTTTCTTGCTTCCTTTTCTGACTCAGTCTTATTCTGTATTTGTTAATGAGGCCTATAATAGAACCGAGGAAATCGTAAACAGTTACGAGCGAGATACCTAGCCACATTCCTAAATATCCACCAATGACGCTAAATAGTTCCAGACTCTGAAAAAAATTGCACATCATTAAAGAACTTGTAATTTATTAGACTGTATTTATTATGAAAAAAATCGTAAAGACAAATAACGTGATTATTATTCAAACATCCAATTTCAGTCTTGATGATTTTAAGTCATTTTGATATTTTTTCACAGAAACTTGCTTAAAATATGCTTGTGCGATTTTTCGATATATGACAACCACCACTGCCACAATCCACGCTGACCAACTCAGCAAGTGGGTTTAGAGCCTTATATGGGAGGCGTGGAGAGTAAAATAAAAATAACAAGACCACTTAAAAAATAACACTAAGCAGATTTAATTTCTATTTAATTTTGTCCTTTTTTCAAATTCAGGTTTAAAAAGTTATTAGCGGATGTCTTGTTTCCCCGAGTGTAAAACTAATTGGAAGTAACATGTATTAGGACATGGGGAAGTGGTGCTGATACGCCCTCTGACAGAACCCAATGGAGTGCATCGAAAAAAGAGTGGATAACCCCAGATATTTTTTCTAAAAGGTTTGCAATTTTTTCATACCCAAATTTCCACCAGAGTGGAACATATTAATAATTTCTGAGGGACACTTTAGCTAAATTTCATTTGATCTAATCAATAAACAGGAAAATCAGGTATAGTAATTTAAGTTCCCTTCACGCTTCGAATTTCCAACAGATACTTAAAGACGATGAGTTTAGAGGCGTAAAAGACGACTGGGACAAAACTCTTTCAATATGTTAACGAAGAAACCAAACAAAAAATATTAAAATCTAATTTTATCTTACTCGTAAACGAATCTTGACACAGTACCAACAACAAATATTGTTAAAAGTTTTAAGTCAGCTTGATTTTACGACAGTGAAATAAAAAAAATAATAAAAAAACAGACATGTCATCAGTGAAATATATTCAAGCCAGATGATGTCACACTATAACAGAGGTTCCCAACCTGCGGTACCCGTACTCCTGGGGGTTAGGGAACTCCAATTCGGTAATGGCGGGCACAAAAACTTAGCTTTTAAAGTGCATCAGCCTGTCTTATTTGTATTCAATTATATCTGTGAAATCTTAAGAATACTTTATCCATGTTTGCTTAAGAAAATGTATACATATATACGAACTATCTGCTTTTGAACTGAGCCTGAGAAACGGAAAAAGAAATCCCCGCCAGAAGGATTAAGCTTACCTATGCCCTTAACATTAGTGATAAAAACCTTTTTTGTATAGACTTGCGGTTACAGGGTGGATATGACAGTAGGGGGTACGGGAAATTAAAAAGACTAATCAAGGGGTACCTGAGGGAAAAAAGGTTGGGAATCCCTGCACTATATAACTGGCTCATTACAAGTCAATTTAGACTCTCTCAGCTGAGTTAGAGAACAATGTTCCTCTCACTTACAATTACAATAAAAATATTGAATATTTTGTTTCTTAACCAAGAAACCGGAACTTAAATACAGTTTAATAAAAAATGCACCTCAGATTACATATCTTTCTCTTTATTGTTTGTTAATCTTAGAAGATGTATGCCCTTTTACCCCGATCAAATGGAGAACTAACTATGGAGATGGAACCTGAGATGATATAATTATAAATTAAATTCTTTCCTTAAACAATTAATTAGTTTCAGAAAGATTTAGATATCATTTTTAGGAGTACTTTGTACTTTGATATATAATAGTATTAAAGAGGAAAGTTTTAGCTATCAGAAACGTTGACACCCAGAAACAATTTGTAATGCTGTACCCACTCGGTGACTCATTGTGATCGGTACCAACTTACCACGTCTTATATTAATACGTAAAAATAAAGGTTTATTGAATGAATAAATGTCAATATTCTCATGACATTTTATAACTACTTAAAAACTTATATAGCATCCTGTGTATAAATTTTCTGTGAAAGTTTTAACCGCATTATTATTATTTTTTTAATGTTATAAAATATAAAAAGTAGATTGTATGCCCCACACATATTACACGCATATCAGAAAGATAAATCCTCAACTAAGTTATTAATTAAAGAATCTTTTATAAATAGTGTTAGAACATTGTAGGATTAAAAACTTTCCTTTTTGAGAAATTTATACATTAGAAAACTAATTAGAAAAGTTTTAAAACTATTTTTTATCAGGAAAAGAGAACTAAATTTATATTCTTGAAAGATTGAAGTGCATGAGAAATATATCCTTTTAGCTTTCTTAATTAAGAATAATTGAAATCAATAAAGGAAAGCATATTCGCATAAGGAGAATGAAAAAATGGTGTTGTGTGAAATTTCAAATATTTCGATTCATTATTCATTTCAAGAAATATATTAAAAGACTAGTAAAAAATTGCATTTGTAGGAATTTGTAGCATTTACCTGTTAAGGGCATAATGGACTTTGAAATTATATAAAAAAAATATGAAATTTACTTTTTAACGTTTTATCTCCAAAATATACGCTTATATGCGAATAAAATAGCATTAAAATGTTTTGTTAAATAAAATGAAAAGTTAATAGGTTTTGAGGGGAGTAAATAAATTTCGTAAAAGTAATAACATTTTTTTCAAATTAAAAGTTATTTCAAATGCTCCATGCGCTTTAATTTTGGAAGAATATATATAAAATTTATAATAAAGATTCATGTTATACATTACAATAAATCTGGGAAGGCATTTTAGGTTTCGAACTCTTTTAGATTATTAAAAGTCAATTTTAGTTCAAGAAGATACAAAATTCCAACGGAAATTCAGTATATATGCATAAAAATATTTCCAGAAAATCTACTTTTAATTAAAATTACAATCTAATACTCATGTTTATTCCAAATTAATTTTCCAGTAGATTTATACAAAAATAATGAAAAATTTAAAAATTAGAACTTATTTTAAAATATTATAAATGTTCTATCTTTTTAATTTATGTATTTAATTTAAAAGAATTTTTTAAATATATTTGATTTATTTATAGTATTCTAATATACAGGGTGTCCTAAAAAGGTGGAACAAGTATTTATTTCCTTAATTAATGGTTTTAGACATATACTTCTAATTACAAAGTTTCGTCAAATAAGGTAAGAATTTGTATGAAAATTTTTTGAGATCCAACGGGATTGATAACAAAAAGTTGCAAAAATTAAATTTTTATACGGCCCCCATAGAGCAGAAATGTCAAATATTAAAATGTTTCTTTTAGATTCATCTATTCACATACAAAGTTTCACGCTTCCACCAGCAAAACTTACAGATATATAAGAAAAAGTTGTTGACTTAGACCACTTTTCCATAACTCTCACTGCTGTTTGATCCAGTCTTTCGATGTGCATTATATGGATAATATACATATTTAAAGGGCGGAATCAGTAAATAACAATGTATTTCTTAACTATTGTTAAATCTAAAAACTAGACAAATAATACATTAATTGAAGTACTTATAAGAATAGTCCATCTTATGAATCTTCAAAACAAATTCACGGTGACTTATAAGCAGTGAGGATTATCTTCCCAGAAACAAGGAGTGCTATAAAAATATTAGTATAATGTAATTGAAATACATGAATTGTGTTTTAGAAACTTGCAGTCCTATTTTTTCTGTGAGTGATTTTTAACAACAGAAATAGAATATGTAGTAATCAGACAAGTTCCCGCTGAGGCAACATGAAAGTGAATCTGCAACCTAAAAACAGCCAAAGAAAAAAAATCAAGACCGCGAAGGTGAACCATAGGTGATATTGAAAAGAGGGGGGGGAGAGAACATTATTTTCTTTTTAGTGCAAAACAGGAGCATCCGAAAGTCCAGTTCCGGCAAGGTTCTAAGACAGAAATAATAGCTAATCGCCTTCGTCCATTATGTCACTTAGTTGTACGCAATGAGCGAATTTTAGTTCTTTCCAAAAGTATTTCATTCATTTTCTGTCTTCTTTTCTCGTTTTCATCTTTTTTCGTTAATATTCGAACTCTCAGAGTGGAGAAGTCAGAAAATAAGAATAAAAACTAGAATACGGATTTTTAAAATAATTTTATTGAGTTCTACAACTCTGCAGACCTAAAGGAAGAGTCGCCACTGCTTTTAGGTATTGCTTAATAATATTCACAACGCGAAGAGCAAATAATTCAGTATTCTGGTTAAATATTAGGCTATTTTCTTGTTATACCTTAAATTTTAATTTTTCTCAAGTTGTCCTTCTATTCTTTATCAAATCTGTAGTTATAACTACTGCAAATGCAACTGAGTAACAGTATGTGTCATTGGCAATTTATTTTCAATCCGTGATGATTGGCTGATATACTACTTGACAAATATTTGCATTTCGCTCTTTTTCTGTGTTGAATAAATTTGCATTTCTGCAATAAACATCTCCATAGGAATTTGTGAACAGCCCTTGAAATTGAAAAATTAACGTATTTCTGTAAGTTTTGCAGACAGAATTGTGAAACTTAGTTTATGCATAGATGAGAGTAAGAGACACATTTCTCTTATTGACACTTTTGCTCTATGGAGCACGTATAAAAATTAAATTTTCTTAACTTTCTATTTTCAACTTCCACAGAAGCCAAAGTGTCTTCACACAAATTCTTACTTTATTTGAGGAAACTTTGTAATTGGAAGTATAAGTCTAAAATAAATATTTAAGGAAATAAATACTTATTCCACCTATTTGGGACACCCTGTATATGTATACAAAATTCCATGACGCTTAGTGAATAATTTACCAAAGAACCTGATAGATTCTACCATCCCCCTTAACGTAAAGTATATATAGTGCTTATGCACTAATCATTAAAAGCCCTTTTAATTTTTCTAAAATCTTCCTAACAGTCTGTCTAATAAACGTTATTTAATAGAAATAACGACAAGACGGTTCTTCCTACACGGAATGAAAAATACTTTTGATTCAAAATAACATTAAATATCTACTAGTAATATTAATATTTAACAACAGATATTTGATATCTTATTACCTCGAACTTCGGATTATACGTTAGAGTAGTGATCTCAAATCTGTCAAAGAGGATCTCGATGTCTATAGTAGAACATCTACAGAAAGGAGGAACATTAAGTTTTTAAAACTGAAACAACCATTTTTTAAAGAAGAAAATGTTCATACATATTTGAAAAGACGTAGTTAAAATAATAAATAAAAGAATAAAGAATTAGCAAAGTTTTCTTCTCTTAACTGAAGACTTTGGATTCAAATAAAAGAAGAAAATGAAAAGAAGTTTATCAAAGATACTTTGTAGTGACAGTGAAGTATAACAATTGAAAATAAAATTTTTGTTCACTTGTTTCAGTGAAAACAACTGTGGCATTCCAAATAAATTTGATAATATTAGTTTAGTATCTACATCAAGGGTCAAATAATTAAACATATAAAAATAAATTAAAGTTGAAACATAATAATTATTTTAAAATTGTTACTTAAATAATAAAAACTTCAAAAAATGTAGTTATTTTAATAAACCTCAGAAAAACACAAAATTTAAAGACTTTTCTTTTTACAAAAATATTATTTTTCTAAAAAAAATTTCTGCGATGAGAAGAAATCCGTCAGAAAAGAACATTCAATGTGAGCTAAAAATTGTTTTCATGATTAGATAACAGAATAAGTACAACAAATATTAACTAAAATATTTAAATGTTCTAGTTTTATCTTTAAATTTTTCATTACATCAAATTATCATTGATCTATACTTACTCTAAATTCCACATATTATGGCCATCACAATCGTACTGAAAAAACAAATCAGAGATTTATGAAAAAGGATTCATTTTTCTTATTTCTCATTTAGCAAAGAAATAGAAGTTATAGTATCAAATGTCAATAAAATATGCATGGAGATATGACGGTAGAAACAAAGTAAACGACGTCATTGATGTTTAGTTTAGAAATTAAAGAACCGCATTGAAGCAACACGAGGGTTATTTTGGGACAGACTTCGTAATTTTGAGCCGTGGTCAGATGATGCCTGAGCTGCGCCTCTCTTCAAATTTCCACGCAACGCCTGTGTTAGGACGTTTGACCCCCTACGTATGATTTAGCGTGCAACACGTCCAATACTCGACAGATCGTCAGTGGAATCGGGTTTCGAACCTGGAGCTCTGCGGGCCCGAAGCCAGGGCCCTACCACGAGGCCACCGTGGCCCAACGCTATTGACGTGAGAGTATTAGTTTGATTCCAATATTTTGCGTTTATATCTATCGATATGTTGTTTATAAAATCATTGAATTTTCGCTCTAGAGTAGTTATTGAAGACACTGTAGTAAACCTGTGAATAGTGTGCTTTTTTATTAGATGAGAAAGACGGAAAGCTAAATGGATTTTGCTATTAAATAATACATTATTTAGGTAGGCAAAGGTGTCTGTTAACAATTTGTCAATAAATTTTAGTCTGCTTAAAATTCTGATTAATATAAGCAAAATTGTGAAGTAATAAATAAGATTACCGTTCCTTAAATGCTGTTGTTAGAAGAAAGTTTTATAATAACAGTTTTCCATGAAAATTTATACAATGTTTTCAAAAAAATATTTAAGTGATTGACATATCTTTAATTAGTTTATTTTCATTTTATTTCAGATAATCTACTAAATAATTTAGGTTACTCATATAATGTGATTAAATTTCTTAAGCGAACAATCGCACAAGAAACAAATCGAATGAATTTATGCTTGCATAAATCTCAAATGTTCAAGGAACACATGATTACTTCGAAGAGACTGCGACCACTAAATTCACTATCTTATTCGTATTCATCGATCTTATTAAGAATTCGTTCTATTCATTTCAATTATATCAGATTCGTAAAATAATATAGACCGATTTTTCGTAAGTTAACCACAAAATATATTATTTTATCCAGGGAATAAAAATATTGAATGTATTTTTACATGCAGTTTAACTATAAAAGCGTATTAAAATTTGAAAGTAACATATTTACTTACTTGAGCTATTCTCCATCTTACACCCTGAAAAAAATAGATTTAATTAATTTTTCATAATTTTAAAAATACAAATTATAACTTTGTTCGCATTCTTGTATTTTTGCTTATTCGCTGTAATCTCTCTCTATATAAAGGGCAACGTTTGTGTGTGTGTGTACGATGTTTAGACATAAAACATTGCACATTCAGCCCTGAAATTTGGCGCACAGGTAGTCCTGATGGAGACTCAATGCACCTCGAAGCCCGGATTTTAAAATTCAATCTAGAAATTTTTTTATTTAATATTTTGTGGTATTTTGGGTGATTTTTTAAAATTATTTCTCCATTCCGTTTTCTTTCTAATAATCGTAGCAAAAAAATAGATACACCATAAGAAAGAACAAACAATTTCCGTTCTAATGAAGTTTGTTTCAAACGTCTAAAAGTTTGTTTTAAATTTTAAAATTTCCTTAGAATATATTTTCTAATTTTAATAAATTTTAAAAAATATTTTTTGGTATAATTTACAACAGTACTTTTCATTATTGCAAAACAATTGAAATCGTTTTCATTGTTTAAACAAATGTTTAATTGCGTGTTTCTCTTTTATTGTTAACAATACTTATAAAAGGAAATGTCTGTGTGTGTCTGTGCGGGCGTCTGTGTGTGCGATGTCCAGACGAATCTATCTCACTTGCAGTCCTGAAATTTGGCACACAGATATTCTTAATGGCGACTCAATGCACCTCGAAGCCTGAATTTTAAAACTTAATCTAGAAAATTCTTTATTTAATGTTTTGTGTTGTTTTGGGTGATTTTTCGCACGTTTTTGGTCGATCCATGAGAAATAATGATCGTAGAATAACAATAGATGCATCATCAGATAAAAAAAATTATCGTTTTAAATACCTTTGTTTTGAACATCTAAAATAATGTACTGAATTGAAAAAACAGACTATTTTTCTGACAAAATTTAAGAATTTAAACTAAAATTACTGCATCCGACTTTCAATTTCCGTTATCTCTTTCAAATTTTTTTGGGTAATAACTAGAACATTTCTCCCTGATTTAAAACAAGAACGGTTAAAATACTTTCTTCTTTGAATTTTAATTAATTTTTTTCTTTGACAAGTTCAAATTTGTTTGTTGTCGAAGCTTTCTACCGCGGAATTCAAGCATCTTTTCAATCCGATTGGCTTTAGGCACCAAGCGAAAGTGACGTTATACTCTCGATCATTTTATTGCGTTAGCTGAAATGAAAAACTCCAATTTACTGATGCTGATATCTTTAGTTAAAAGCACACATTATTCATCTTCTGTTCAAGTTTTTACGTGTATTTTCACAAAAATCAACAAGCGGAACTGAAAAAATGAAATATTGCCTCGAGGAATTATTTATATAATGTGGCTTTAAAGTTTAAACCTGAAAATGTCATCTCTTTTTCCTATTCTCTGGTTCATTTTGGATATATACGAATATCAAAGAAACTATGTTTGTCTTTATCTTTTGAGGTGTATTGGTCCATTTGAAATCATTGAAAATTTCATTCGGGTTTCATTCTTTAATATTTTACGTGCTTTATAGGAATAATTCTTATCTTTACTTATAAAAGGCAATGTTTGTGTGTGTGCGATGTGCAGACGAATCTATCGCACTTACAGTCATAAAATTTGGCAAACTGGTAGTCGTAATGGTGAATCAATGCACCTCGAAGCCCGAATTTTAAAATTTAATCTAGATTTTTTATTCAATGTTTTGTGTTGTTTTTGGCCGTAGTTTTAAAAACTTCAATTTATGTCAATCTGGGTTTTTTTATTTTGTTGAAGTCATTATACCATGGGCAACGCCGTGCCCGTACTGCTAGTTAATAATATTTTTTATCTTTTATAATTCCTCATTTTATATAACTGAATATCTATTTGATGTAACCCAATGCAAAATTATCTGTTTGCATTCAATTTCAATAGATATTTTAAACTCAGCTACTGTTCCCTGCAATTTCCACGGTATTTTTCTTACATGATGTTTAAAATTTTGTGAATTTCAAAACTGACATTTAACTGGTGATAATATCCTTATTGGTTTCTTATTGGAACTCATCAGAAAATTCGAATGTTAAATTGAATTCAAGCTCAATGTCTTTTTTCTATCAAGCACGCTTCAATGAAACAGGGGCTTACAAAGTGTAGGGTGTTAAATCAAATATATCATAGAATATGTAAGTCACGACTTAGATAACAAAAGTGCATTAGAAGGAATTTCATTTATTCTATGTCAAGCTATAAAGCTATAATATTATAGAATGTTATAGCAAGCCTTACATTGATTTATAGTGTTTATTATTCTATATATTAAATCCAATTCTTTAACTTTATAAATAGAGATGTTTCTAACTTAAATATTGATAAAATGCAAAAAGTAACACTCATTTGATTCATAGTTAAAGTACGCCACAACGCCTTTAACCAGATATTTTAATTATATGTTCTGTTGCATTCATTACAATTACCAGAGCGCGGTTACACATGAAAGGATTCGTTATTATCACATAGGCAGATTAAGTATCATAGAGTCTGCCTTCTTTCTGAGAGGAATAACAATATTGCGGGAGTTATTATATCTTTCAGTGTTTCACATATAAAGAAACAAGAGACTTATTCTAACATGTTTCAAAATTCTCCATAGAAAAAACTTAAAACCTAATAAAAATATTACTACAAAGCAAATTGTTGAAATTTGTATCTCAACTTGCTGTTAGCAACTTAAATTTGCAATAAAACATTTATAAATGCACAACATAATTTAAATTTATAAGATAGTTACAAATAAAGTAATTTCTTAATAATTTACTATGAGGTTATAGTTCAAACTATATTAAATAATCGAATAAATTAAGGATATTTGAAGTAAGAATAATTATGTATTTTTAGAATATATATCATAACCCTTGTGCCTTTTTTTCAATAATATATTTCAGTTCAATGATCATTTAATTAAGAATTGCTAATTACATAACTTACAGAATGAAGAAACAAATATGCCAAACTCTTTTAGATCCCACTATCTTTGAATTTCTCTTAAATAATACTCTAAAAAGTTAACTTTACTAAAATAAATGAAAATTAAAAACTGGAAAGCAGATTACTTCATTTTGAAACAATTGTACTATCTCATAAGGGTACTTTAATATTCTCTAATACAAAAAATGTATATACATATAAACATATTTGTAGAAGAAAACAAGAAATGATGACTATTGATAGAAAGACATGATTACAAATACTACGCTCTTTGGAGGTAAGAGTGAAAAGAGAGAACATAACTGTGCTTCTAATGATGCTTATTTAATATAGCACAATGGCAGATTAAGTATTGAGTTTAGCTTAAAAATAATTTAGCATATTATAATAATAATCATTTATTCCATACAATACAATCGAGTGAAAGAATTCCTTTATAAAAACTCACCTCCTTCTTCTTTGATTTAGACACAAACGGCATTTTCTGTAAAAATCAAAAATAAATAAATAACAATGGTAGTACGAGCAATTATAATAATAATATTAATTAATTTTGCGTTTATATCTGACACTACAAATTTGAGGGGGCAAAACGTGTAAAATATTGCCAGGAAAGTTCAGAAATGAGAAAAGAAAATGTAACCCAGAGACGCAGTATTGATTGCTAACTTAACAAATTTTTAAATAAAGATTACCGTCAATGCACAAACTACTATATTTTGATGTTTACTGCAGCATAATATTTATTATGTAGGACTTATATATAAATATAATTATTATGTATAATAAGCATGTAAATATTATAGCATAATATTTTTATGTAGGAAGTGGTACATACCACTTCTTCTAAAAAGGATATCACTTTCTGTTCTTTAGTAACTGCGTATGATATGGAACTAAAATTACAGAACATATGAAATTGAAATTAAAAACACATGTATATACAAAACTAAATGACTAAAAAATTTATTGCAATCATACAAATTTTTAATTAATATTTGATTGAAATTAAATTAACTAGTCTGAACTTATCACCAAAGAAAAATTTAATTTCTCAGCATTTGGTACATGTAAAACAACGGAGGAGGAATTTGTGTGACAGCATGACTTGAACAAACTGATATATATTAATGCTTTTTATAATATAGTTTTCTTTGAAAGCTGAGTTACAGATCTTATTCTATGTATTTCACACTTCATTCGTTCCTGTTGTTGCAAATGTATAACACTGAATAGCAAATTGCAGTGCGAAAGTTTTGTCCTAACATAATTCAAATTTCAACATCATTTTAACGATATGATAAGTTTTCTTGAATTTTGTAAGGTTTTGTCGAACTGAGGCCAGCATCCAGTGAAAGAATTTTGAGTTACAGAACTACAATTTAAACGTTCTTAGTAATTAGTTTTCAAGGGGAAAAGTTATATGGAGCTCCTTAAACACCTAAAATTAAATAGAATCTTATAAGGATCACAACTGAAACTACAGTTTAAGAACGGCATCGGAAAGCATATAAATATTTTGCTTGATTTTAACATTTGTAGATTGTGAGCAGTAACAAGTATTTGTACGTATTTTAACCCTCTGAGCGCCCAATTATTTTGATCTTTTAGCTATCAGATAAGAAAAATTATCTTTTAAAGTAAATGAAGTTATCTTTTTTGTATTTAATTAATTTAAATTTTGTATTTATACAATTTATTATAATTGTACTTAATAATCTCTGAAATCTTAAGAATACTTTATTCATGTTTGCTTAAGAAAATATACATATAAATATGAGCCATGTGCTTGAACTGAACATGAAAAACGGAAAAAGACGTTTGTGCCACCAACTGTACAATGCAGTAATTGAGAATCTTTTCTGGTAGGCATGCCAACTTATGCCATGTGTAAATATCATGCTCCCAAAGCTCAAAATTGGCGTTATGAAACTTATCTGAACGTATAAAAAGTAGACTAATCTGTGACCAACTTTTGAATGATCATCGCTCTCTTCCAACCCACAATAGCCTTTTACGCACACACACTTTACAAAATTAGCTTACTTTTGTTCTACTTGCATTAGCGTCTTTTGCCATGTATTAAAAATCATCCTGTAAAGGTATAAAAATCTCCCCTTAACTTAATTGCCGTAAGCAGAGCGGTTTTGTATTGTTTGCTGTGAATAATAATTACATATCTAGAGGGTTTTGTATCTTCAACAACCGAATAACGTTTAATATGTTTGAAGGACTTCATAAATTTTGGTACGGCCATTGCTGTGCAGCTGATTTCCGTTTATCGGTTTTGTTTTAATCAAAATTATGCTCAAGAAAATTATAATCAAAGAATGGCCTACTCAAGGAATTATATTATCTATGACTTATATGATACTCTCAGATAAAAGTGTAAGTAATATAAATTCAATATTTTAAACTTATGAAAAACAACTTGACATACTCGCATGGCTGATTGTATTGTTCACCTAGATCTTGACAACTGTCTATTGAAGATTTTACTTCTGTTGAATCTGTAAAAAATTGAGAAAAAAGTCCTATAACGAAAAATATTTTCAATACAATACCTTTCTTATATAAAATATCTAAAATGTGAACAACATTTGCTGTAAATAAGTGGCCAATAATTAAATATGCAATCAATACAATTAGGGATTCTAGCAAACATTTACATCGTGAAGATAAAGTTTTCTGTCGAAAAAAAAAACTCTTTCGATATTAAAAAATGCAATATTACTTTAGACGATTCACTGGCATTAGAATTTCATCTCAAATT
>BGPR01000101.1:0-112874 GCA_013235015.1 Araneus ventricosus
ACAAATAGGAAGGAGTAGGAATTGGCGTTATTTTTAAGGAGGTTTCTGCCCGCAGCCCCATATCCCAATATCTTCTTTTTTCAATTAATCTGATAATGCCCAAATGCCAGTGTGTTTGTTTTTATTCGACATTATAAATCTATTTTTGTCATGCGGAGAAGAGCAAGCTTCTTTTGAAGTCATAGAAAATATATCATGTTTCTTCGATCTTATTACATTCATTTTTGTCAAAAGTTCTTATTTTCAAATAAACATGATTTTTAATCAGATAATTGAATTTTTTTTTATCAATGACAGCCTTTTAAAACCTTTTTAATTTTTTTTTGTAGCTTCTTCCTCCTTCCACTTGTAAGAATATACTTTTGATCTTAACCCTGCAAATCCTGTAATGATTGTTCCCCTTGCTTCATCTTTCATTTTGCCTAAAACTTTTTTATTCATCCGGGGAATATTGTAAATATTATTTTCAGGATCATCAGATGTGTCAAAGTATTCAATATTACTTTTGGATATCTACAAAAATATCTTCTGCTCTCAACATAATATATTAAACCATCCGTATCAGTATATAGAAGCTTAGGTTGTTTCTGTATTTAGATTTCATATAATTTTAATAGAAATCATACATGAGAATTTTTGAGACATCAGAATAGCACCCAATACTTGTCAGTTTATTGAGGTTGAAATTATTTTGGGGCACTTGAAAGTTAACCTAGATTTTCAGGAGAAAAGAGTGCGATCAACGAAATTCGATTGTGTTGTTAGCTTTCCATCTTTTCTTCTCATTACAACATATTCGAATGTTAGCTCTTTTCCTTATGTTTTCCATCGTTTTTCGGAATATACTATTATTCATTAGCTTGGAAAGTTTTTCTGAAATTTTGTCGCGGCTTTCTGACAAAGACTTGCATTTAAATCACTAATGTATTATTTCACAAAGTGTGTTTGCTCAAATTGTGTACCACGATGAATTTTTTTTTGAAATTTTCTTCATTCCGAGCTGAACATATTGTTCAAATTTCTCTATAATGGATGATCGGTTTTTTCTTTTGTCATACAAGGTAGTTAATAGTCGCTGTTCTCGACAGTTGGGAGGATTATTTCTGGTGCCAATGGAAGATCAGAGTGATTGTCATGGAGGGTGGAGGGATAGTTTAAATCAACATCTAGAATACAGCCAGTGTCATTTTCTATATCAGGAATATTCAAAACATTAAAATTCTCTACATCATGTAACCACCTAAAATTTCTTCAGCGAAGGTTGATTCAGGCCCAACCGTGAAATTAATAGCATCCAAGTATAAATATAATGGATGCGCGGCTTTTGTCATAATTTGATAAATAAGAATTGTTTGGTATGCTGAATCTGTGTGAGAACTGAGAGATTCCACCCCGCATACCTCTTTCCACGAAAAGAAACATTTCGTGTCGGTTAAAAGTTCTATCAACTACTGACATTTTTTAGAATTTTATTCCAAGATAATCCAGGAGCGGTAAAATACCAAGCAGGATCTAACGTATATGTATTCATGCAAAGATCACGAAAGTTTTCAAAGATAGTCGGTTGGTCAAAAGTACATCAAATTTACATACAGATATGTGTATTCACCCATATTTTTAATGCAAAAAATTTACGGCAGACATTTTACTCATGCTCATAATCGGTATCGGTGATATTCTGTTCATTAAGTCTACTATAAATTTGTCTTAGGTCTAAGATCTGTTTTAATAAATTTTTTCAAAGTTATCCATATATACATACGGGTAAACGCCTTTCCTCAAAAAAGAAGGTTTGCTTTTCCATTCGAAAAAAACTTTGAACATTTTAAATTGTGATTCATATAAAATTGCTTGTTAAAAGCCTAAACTGCCTGGCATAAATCTTACGAAAATAAAAAATCTAAGACTAAATAGCTTATTTACTCTTTTGAAAAGGAAATATACTTTTCACTATTTTCAGGAATCATGTCAATTGTTTTCCATCTTCTCCAAAGTTCTCTGATGAGAGAATAAATGGGAATCATAGCCTAATAGGTTATGCACAGATAGGTGTGTTTGAGAACTGTGCTTTCAAGTTGCAGGAATTATGAGCTGCCTCTGGGGTTATCCCTGCATGCGGTCATGATATTTAACTTTATAATCGGAGATAGTAAATTATTTTACAGATGTAACAGCTATTTGAATTTTCGCGCAATCACATTCGGAGGTTAATTCTATCATTTCCTTTGGATTTGATAAATTTGGAATATTTCTTCGGTTTTTTTTGTTTCCAACAACATCATGAAATGTTTAGGAAGCATTGGGACCCCTATAGTGACAGGGTCTTTATAAAATCCGTGAGCATATGCTATATAGTAGGCAAAAACTTTATGGGTTCACAAGTTTTTGATAACGTTCTGTATATATGCAGAGGACGAAGTTGGTTCACATCTGATACCGGAAATATTACAGACATTCGAAGTCTGCATACACAACAACAATGGAACCTTATAAGAATGGCGAACATTTTGAAATTGCAACCATTTATCGTCAGGCATGTGAACTTGAACTGGTTCGTGGTCTTGACGAACACACCTCTGAGTGACACTTAGTTTCATATCTGATAAAAAAATATTAAACACCTGGGGCAAATAAAATGTTTATGGTTGTGGTGTTTTCGATAACTGACTCGAGACGAGTCGTGGGGACAAATTTTATCCAAAAATAATGTGAATTTTCCACATTTTGAAATATAGCAAGTTAATGTGTTGTTCTCTATGTTTCTTAAGAAATAAAGGAAACACTACTGTCATCTGTCAGTCCATACACGTTGATTGATAAATTACTTTTCTTTTTCAAATTTTGGGATATCTTTAGAGGTAGGAAAAAACCATTCCACTAAAATTCAAAGAATCGGCGAATGGTTCGGTATCGAACTTTTTGATCGGCATGAGAATCAGCTGCGTGTATGGATAAAACCGCCAATTTCAACATTCATGATAGTTATTTTTCTGCATTTATAACTGCATGTTTGCGTAATAGATAAGGGTAAATCTATATGAGGCGAACCTTTCAAAGGCAACATACCTGCTCAACCTAACTTCTACTTATGATTTCGTCAAGAGTCCTCTTCCGATTCTTTTTTCTTGAAATCTCCTCACATCTGACATGAGTTTTTTTTGATACAGCATCATAATATTGATCTAAATTTTATATTAAAATTTCATTTCCATTTTTTGTTCTGAAGGATTTTTCTTCAGGAATCCACCCGTCTTCCATTTCTTTTTTTAAATATAAATAAGTCGGATATTCACCTTTAACTCGCATTCTTAAGGCTAGCATAAATTGAAGTTTTGATAACAGAAATTTTTGCAGTTAAAAATTCTCTAATATTCAAATGACCCATGGTATTAAGCAAATGTTCAAATTTAAACCACCTTAAAGGAGGAATCAGAAGGAACCTGCTTGATCGTAGGATTCTGTTCTAAGTCTTCAGAGTCAGTAGGGTAAGAAGATTTTCTTTTTTCCGGGCATTCGTCAGTATTAATATGAAGATTTAAGGCATCCGACGGAGAAAAAATTTTTTGACATTGGCTGCATTGAAATTGTATACCGTGTTTAACCCTCACATGACTTTTTAAATTTTATTTTCAAAGAAAATTTGGCATTGTAGTTTCAGCATGAATACTTGTTTTTTAAAGATTCAAATATAAAATAAAAAACAAGATATCGATTTTTTAAGATATTGTTTTAAATATATTTAGATAGTTTAATCCAATTGTTTTAATTATCGAGAACTTACATTTGACGTATATTGTTTTTTTCTTTTTCCTCCGTACCGAATGCCACCAGAAGTACAAGGTCTCGAGTATGAAATATCTGTATCACCTCTTATTGGCATCTCTGTCTCCCCTTTTGCCATCTCTGTGTCTCCCCTTGGCATCTCTGTGTTCTATTTTTTTGGCATCTCTGTGTTCCACCTTTTGGCATCTCTTGTGTCTCCTCTATTGCCATCTCTGTGTCTCCTTTAGGCATCTCTGTGTTTCCTTCTTGGCATCTCTGCGTTTCCATCTGTGTCTCCCTCTTTTTGCACTTCTGTGTTTCACTTTTTGGCATGTATCTCTAGGTCTCTTTAGGGTATCTCTTGCTTTTCCTTTTATATCTCTAGGTTCTATATCTTGTGTGTCCCTTCTTAAGACATTTAGATTCTCCTTCTTACATCTCTGTGTCTCCTCTTATTACATCTCTGTCTCCTCTTACATCTCTTTGTCTCCACTTTTACATCTCTGTGGTCCCTTACATCTCTAGTTCCAACCAGGGCATCTCTGTGTCCTTTTACATTCTGTGTCTCCTCCTTTTGGCATCTCTGTGTTCCGCTTAGGTATCTCAGGTCTCACTTGCATCTCTGTGTCTCCCTGTATTTTGCATTCTAGGTTCTCTCAATTTTTTTGCACTTGTGTCTCCTCTCTTACACTGTAGGTTTTTTTTATGGCATCTCTAGGTCTCCTTACATCTCTGTGTCTCCCACTTTAGCATCTCTAGGCCTCCCTTTAGGGCATCCTCTCAGGTTCTTTACTAAGATTCTAGGGTCTCCTTTTTGGTACTCCTATGTCTCCTGCTTTTAGGGCATCTCTAGGAGTCTCTCCTTTTCTGGCATCTCAGGTCTCCTCTTTACATATAACCTGTTTTGGCATCTCTGTGTCTCCCCTTCTTACATCTCTAGTTCCGCTTTTAGGTATCTCTCAGGTCTCTGACTTTACATCTCTGTGTCTCCTATTTTACATCTCTGTGTCTCCTTGAATCTCTGTGTTTTATGGCATCTCTAGGTCTCCTCTTTTGCGATCTCAGGTCTCCTTACATCTCAGTTCCACTTTACATCTCTGTGTCTCCCCTTAGGCATCCCCAGGGTCTCTTGAGCCTTAGGGTGACCTCTGTGTGTCCCTGTTTTACATTTCTGTCTCCCCTTACATCTCAGGTTCTCCTTACATTTTTTGTCTCCCCTTTTTTTAGCATTTCTAGGTTCTTTTTTCTATCTCTGTCTCCCTGATTATCTTAGTCTCTTAGACTTAGCCTTAGGAGATCTCTAGGTTCTCCCATTTTAGACTTTGTCTCCCATTTGCATTTTTTTTTCTTCCCTTTCTTATATCTTTATGTCTCCTTGTTGCATCTCTGTCTCCTTGATTATCTCTGTGACTTTTGATCTCTTTTTCTCCCTTACATCTCTAGAAGTCTCCCTCTTGACATCTCTAGGAAACTCTTTACACCTCTGTCTCTCCTTAGGCATCTCTAGGTTCCTCTGTTTCGGTGATCTCTTTGTCTCCCCTTTCTGAGATTTCTTTTCTTCCCCTTTTTCTTGAGATCTCTATATTCTCCTTAGGGTGATCCATGTCTCTTTAGGCACTTGTCTCTCCTTTAGGCATCCTAGGTCTCCTGAGCAGGACCTTGTCTCCCCTTTGGGCTTTTCTCTCCTTCTTGGCATCTTATGTCTCCACTTTAAGGCATTCTCTCTGTCTCCTTTTGATATTCTGTGTCTCCTTTTGATCTCTTTTTTTCTCCCCTTTTGCCATCTCTAGTTCTCCTTTTTGGCATTTCTTTATATCTCCTTTGGTATCTTCTGTATGTCCCCTTTTTGACATCTCTGTGTCTCCTCCTGCTTTTTACATCTCTGTGATACACCCTTCTACCTGCCCCTGTATAGTGAAAAGAGGATGCACATAAATGAAACGACGTAAGTGTCCTAGGAAAGAAATAGTGTCTCATTTTAAGTCTTGATTTGCAGTAAAATCTTATACTCAGTACTGCGATAATCGTGTATACTAGATATTACATTTCATCAGTAATCTAGCATTTTCTAATAATTTTTAATTTCTTTTAACTTGCCTAGTTTCAGAAATACAATAGAGCAATAAACTTTAAAACAAAAGCACTTCGTTAGTTAGCCTCTCAGTTTAGTTTAATTTAGATATAATAACGTCCCGTTTTGAAGCAACACGAGGACTATTTTAGGACGGACTTCCTAATATTGAACAGCGGTTAGAGAGTTGAATTGCTTTTTATATATAAGATAAACAAAATGATGAGGATTCATGCACAATAATGTAAAGAATGCAATGTAAAGAAATTTACTTACCATTTTTTCTTATTATTTCGTTGTTTAGTTCTGCCCTAGAATTTTTACTGAAGGTTTCACAATAAGTTCGGAGATGGTTCTCTTCCTGCAGTGACATCGGAAAAATGTGCCTATAAATGCCCAATCGTTTAAATATAAAGCTATAGAGTAAAAGTTTTTGGCAATGTATTTTTGTTTTCTATGAGCTGTAGGATGACTGTAATTTTCGGTTGGAATTTTGTGAATTGAGAATTTTTATTGAGGTTTTACATTCAGTTCGGAGATGGTTCTTTTCCTTCAATGTCGACAAAAAAAAGTGACTTTAAATACCTAATCGTTTAAATATTAAACTATAGAGTAAAATTTTTTGGCAATGTATTTTTGTGTCCTATCAGCTGTAGAATGACTCTGTAATTTTCTGTTGGAATTTTGTAAATTGTGAATTTTTATTGAAATATTCTCTTTTAAATTTGTAGGATAAATATAATTGATTTAAAACTATTTGTGAACTTTGTACTCATATAGCTTTCTTATGGGGCACTATAGGCAAAAAAAAAAATTCCACACTCAATGCAGTCTAAAGAAATAAAAAAAACTTATTTTAATGACATGTCACTTGATTTATAATAATTTATAGCGTTCAGTTTTTTTTTTTTTTACCTTTTTCTAAAAAGACAGTTTATTACGTTCAAAAATTTAAAGTAGAAATTAATTCGTCTTATAAATAGCTTTAAATACAAATTATTAACATAGAATACAACAATAACAACTATTTCAAACAACCTACATATATTGCATTTTGTTGATAGAACTGAATCATTTTAAGTTATAAGTTCTAATATGGGCGAACCAACTGGTCGCCGAAGGCGGCTAGTAAGAAATTAAAAAAACACATGAATTATCAGCTCAAGCAGACTTAGGGAAAAACTGATGATATTATTCTCATTCCTCAAAAATTACCGACAAATCTACTAGGGATTAACTTTTTCTTTTAAAAAATGAAAAAGTTTCCTCCGAAAAAACTGAAAGATCCAAGTAAACCCAAAATGTAACTTTTATTGAAAAAAAGGAAGTCTTTGAAGTAATGTACCCTATTGGCACACAAATAACGAGGAATGCCTTCAGTAGAACGGGCAATGCTGGAATATTCTGATACGACGTCTCTCGTTATTCAACGCAATTTTGACGAAAAACAGGCAAGAACCGCAATTTTTGCTATCTAAGTTTCGCCAATTTTAAGATTTATTACAATTGTAGCAACCGTTCAGTATTTTGTAATGACGTCAACAGTCACTTGTTCTGTGTTTGGGGTAAAGGAGGTCTTCTGCCCCCGTCTGGAGGGGGAAGACTGGTAGGAGGCCTTTTATGACCTCTCTTCTGCTCTGAATGGAATGAAGGAAACTTTACCAGTTGCCTTTACCAAGAAACCTGCTATTTAACTTTTAAGGCCAAGCTTCGCTGGTTGATTTTTCAAAATGAAAATCGACTATACTGATTTATTTAATGAAATCAGAATTTGTCATCGATATTGGCCTTACAGGATTACCAATGCAGTAAAGCACCGTTCATGCGTTTTTCATTTATACGTCGTTTCATCACAGTCTTCATTCATTCGCATGCATTGTAATTCTTTTCGATTATACATCTTTTCATTTATACGTCGTTTTACGTCAGTCCCTTAAAAGACTTATAAACAGTTCTTCTTAAAAACAACAATATACAACAGACGGATTTTTTTTTAAAAAAAATGCATTGATATGAATGTACTTACTATTAATACTTACTAAGATACTCATTCGGTTCGGAAAAGATTAAAAATTATTTATTTAAATTGCATCCAAATTTTGTTACTTTTCTGAAACTTTTAGAGATCTTGACAATTACCGCCGGATTTTCAGAAAAATCTTTCTCAAGATAAAAAATAATTAAAATCTAATTAAGATCTATCTATAATCAAGAACAATTTACTTCGGGGGTCATTTAATCCATCAAACCCAAACTAATAAATAAACTTAATTATGAATATATTATCGATGAGTTTGCTATAAAAAATGAAAGATAAATGAGGAAAGATTACATATAGTAATTTTATTCTGACAAGTCGCATATTAAATTGTATTTTATAAATTTATGAAGTATAGTATTTATCTTTGTTATTTCATTTATGAACAATTTTTTCTGTGGTAGAAATGCTAACTTTATAAAAATCTAATTATTTATTATTTTCATCTATTCCTTAAGTCATTACCAGATTTTGCAATGCAATAAATAGCAAAATGTAATATAGGCAAGAAGCATTTATATAGGGTTGAGAGGAAATGCCTAATAAACCAGCGGGAGTGGCCTCCCCTAAACTTTCTCGTATACTTCCCCAAAAAGGTGCTATTTCCACTCCCACCGCGTGGATAAATTAGAAGACCACATACCAAATTTCAATTATCTAATGTAAGTTACTAAAAGATTTTCACACATCTAAGCAGCCTTTTAGCTTGCCAGCAATATCTCCGATGTGATTGTTACAAATTTACTACCGAAAGTTGTAGCTGAAAATATCATGCACATTGGCAGAGTGCTTAAGAAATTAAAAAAAAGCATGAAAAACAGAACTGATGAATCAATTGACATTAATTTTGGTTTGTTACTTTATAACTTTACTTTTATCAACTACTCTCGTTCTGTCAGAGTAAAAATATTGCAAAATCCACTCAGAAAAAAATGCATTACGAAATTTACAAAATAAAACTAACCGCAATCAAATATGCAACTCTTGAAAAGGTTTCGGCGTGAAAGAAAAATTAAAAGAAAACACTCCATAATTAATTCATTTTTATTCGAGAAGAATTTGGCGGTGAGCCAAGATGACCGTATTACGGGAACAGAGGTAAGCAGTACGCATGCGTGTGGAGATGACGGATTCTCCTCAAAAGTAAATTATATGGACCGACAGACAGTCAACCCTTTGACGGATTTGGCCCAAAATTTTATACGGACCTGCATTTATGACGATAAAACTGTGTATGAAATTTTATCCATCTGGCTTTTCAAGTTTTTGAGTTATAGCGTTCGCATGATCTCGAACATGCAGACAGACAGACTTCCCGTTGATGGATTTTGTCCAAAATTTGATAGAAACCTACAAATTATGTTTAAAGATCACATACCAAATTTAATCCCCGTAGCTCTAATAGTTTTCGAGTTATCGTGTTCACAGACAGACAGACATAATTCCAAAATTGTGTTTTTCGGACTCAGGGAGGTCTAAAACGTGGAGATTCGTCAAAATCTCGAGTTCGAATTTTTTGACGATTACAATACTTTCTCTTTGTATACTTCGTATACGAGAAAGTAAAAAGTCTCGGATTCGGGATCAGAGGATAGCAATATGAATAGAGAGTCTCGTGGTATTACTTAGGTTTCTATCAAATTTTGTACAAAATCCGTCAACGGGAAGTCTGTCTGTCTGCATGTTCGAAATCATGCGAACGCTATAACTCAAAAGTATATTATTTAGTATGCATTAGTTATTAAGCGGTTATTAGCATTAGACATATAATCCTTCACACGCTTGGCGGGTGACAAATTTATCCAAAGTTCACTAATTTTTAGGCAAATCCTTTGTTAACAAATCCCTTTGATAAAAGAACGATAGCATGGAATTTATTTAATAACATTTGGTGGCAATCTTAGCTAAGCGGTTTGCAAGTTCCACATTAAAGGAGCACTTCTTTGCGACGAGAGCCTTCCCTGGCTTTCCAGTAGATTTTGACTCAGATGAGATTGAAAAGACTTTGAATTAAGAAATTTAATTTTAGACATCCTATAAGTTTGCATTTTATTTTAGTATTTTTTAATGTTTGGATAGAAGACAAAATCTCAGTGATTTTGACTCCCCTCTTCAAGGTCCACCCTACACCAAAATTAAATTCTAATAGTTCGTTCTACAAAGCAGGATTAAATGAGTTCAAACTAAAGTAGGGTATTAGTAACAGCATAGCATATTATTTTTAAAGATGCACATCAAGAATTCAACTTTGCAACCAATAACATGGTACGGTACCATGGGTGTATATTTCATAATTTAAACAGAATCTAAATGAATAAATTACTCGCCAATAGGGTTAAAACCAATTTCTCGAGTAATATAACGAAAACATGATTAAAGTTATTTAATTTTAAATTCCTTAGATTAAATTTTTCTTACTCGGTTTTAGCAACAAAGGAGAAATGCCTTCCATTAGTAGGTCATGTAGTTACATTAATAGTTACTGAAAAATGAAGGAAAATTACGAATACAAAACAAAGCTAATGTGTATTCCAAACTGAAAAAGAGATTTCAAATTGGTCTTTAAAAATGAATGGGGTACCTTAATTAATAGAAAAAAATAAGCTAACATTCACAGACCACGAATAAAAAAAAAGGGAAAGACATTTTTGTTTCTTTTACTTTCTTAATGAAAAAACATTAACAAAGATTTGAAATAGACTATATTGATAAATTTACTTAAGAAAACATAGAAAAATATATATAATTTACATGATCCAGTTAATGTTGGTTATATGATAAAAACTGAAATAAACTGCAATAATGAGGGCCAATTTCCCCAAAAGAGTGCAAATTAATCGAACTGTAGCAGAATATAAGCTAATATTTGCCATGAAACAAAAAATGAGAAAGACATTTTTGTTTCCCTCTCTCTTTTCAAGAAAAGGCATTAAGAAGAATTCAAAATAGACTGCAATGCAAAATTTATAAAAGAATGACATGGAAAAACTATGTATAGTTTACGTGATCCAGTTAATGTTGGTTACATGATACAAAATATATTATTAAATAAAATATTATATTTTATAAAATTGAAGTAATAATACCGCTCAAATCTAAGTACAGGTCCAAATTCAGATTTTCCCCCTTTAATTTTGCAGTTTCATATTGTCAATAGATGGGGTTTGCACGATAGCTTGGTAAATGAAAGGTTTTAAATTCAAAGACAGGGTTTCTCTTTTTGTAATCATGGAAATTTCCTTATCGAAGTAGTTCAGGATTTTTTTTTAACATTGTATATAATCAAATATAAAATATCTCTATTAATAATAAAATAGAATCTGTGTGTGTTGGCTCTCTACAAGGTAGACAGTTCGACCTAGAGGTATGGAATTTAGCAAAAACGTACTTTGAAGGGTGGGAATGTGCATCGTGGAACCCTTTTTGTTTGAATTTTAAATAAATTAAAAATTAAGCGACACATTTTGGCCTTTCATCTTATAAACTTAGAAATTATTACACCACAAAAATCACTTTTAAAATCATCTGAAAGTGCGAAAAATTACTTTTTCCATTATGCTAATTAAGGGATTGTACAATTTTTTGCTAATAGTAATGAATTTTTAAAATTTTTTTTTGGCATAATTTGCAACAATACTTATCATTGTTGCAATACAATTCAAACCGTTTTTACTTTCTCTTATACGAAGTATACAAAGAGAAAGTATTGGAATTGTCAAAAAATTTGAACTCGAGATTTTGACGAATCTCCACGTTTTAGACCTCCCGGAGACCGAAAAACACAATTTTAGAATCATGTCTCTCTGTCTGTGAACACGATAACTCTAAAACTATTAGAGCTACAGGGATGAAATTTGGTATGTGGTCTTTAAACATAATTTGTAGGTTTCTATCATATTTTGGACAAAATCCGTCAATGGGAAGTCTGTCTGTCTGTATGTCCGCGGTCATGTGAATACTATAACTCAAAAACTTGAATAGCTAGATGGATAAAATTTGGTACACAGTTTTATCGTCATGAATGCAGGTCTGTATAACATTTTGGGCCAAATCCGTCAAAAAGAGGCGTTCAAATTTCATATTCAATTTCTTTTAATCCGATTCTCATGCGCATGCGTAATGGTAGCAATCTGTTATTGTTGTAAATTTTATTTACAACAATAAATAATGTTTACAAACATGAATTGTAACATTTTTTTATTGTTGTAAATAAAATTCAAACTCATCTCATTATTTCAGGAAATCTTTTATTCACGCGCTTTTGCAATTGTTACGGTTGTGGTAGTATAAATTGTTTTCTTGATAATTCAATTCCAAAGCAGAATTTTTGCTTTAGTATTCATTGCATTGCCTATTTTATCGCATGCTTCCAAGTAATATTTTTTTTTTCAAACGTGGCAACAGATATTTGATTTCAGGTTTGTTTGTTTGTTTGTTTTACTTTCTCGTATACGAAGTATACAAAGAGAAAGTATTGTAATAGTCAAAAAAATTCGAACTCGAGATTTTGACGAATCTCCACTTAGAAAGTATACGAGAAAGTTTAGGGGAGACCACTCCCGCTGGTTATTATTTAAACAAATATTTATTTGCCTGTTTCTCTTCTATTGTCGAAAGCTAAGGGGAATTTACCTTCTTTTTATTTCATAAATTTTACTCTGATCTGCAAACAAAGTTTTTTAAAGATAATTAGCATATTAGGAAAAACCTAAAGTATGTTGAAAAATGTTTCAGCTTCTCTTATCAGTATATTTTATTCCAGTTACCTGTTGTGCTAGGTTAAAATGTGCCGAGCCATTTTATTATTGTAATAAGATGCGTATTTTATAGAAGGAATAAGAAGTTAAGTTGGCCCCAACAGGATGCAATTAGATGTTACATTACACGGGCAGCTATTTGTCTCCAGGGCCGGCCTTAATAGATGCGGGGCAAAAATGAAAACAGTTTTGGATAACCCGATATTATTTAAGTTTCAATCAATAATACATAACAAATAAACAAAATGAATTTTTAATTAATCATTTATTTTATTTTAATAATTAATATAAGCAAAAATATTTATCGCATATTGGTTATATATGCGAGAAAAATATGAAGGAAAGTTTATTTCTGAGTGAGTTTCACTTTTAATGATTTAGATTTATACTTTAAGTAAAAAAATTTGACTTTAATTATCAGGAAATCATTGCCAACAATTTTGATAACGTAGATATTGAATTACCTGTTGAGGTATTTTATTAATTAAAAACAATGTTTACATATACAGAAAAAAGTTATTTTATCTTTAGTTCCCTCATTCCTATTGAATTCCGAATAAATATTTCGCTTATCTTATAGTCACAGCTAACATTTCAATAGGAGGTGTAGACAGCCTCATCCAGATATTCTGTGACTGAATCTTAAGAATAAGTTTTGCCGCGAGTTCGCAAAATGATTGGGCACTCATTCGGAAATAATTGAAAAACTTATCAAGGTTTTGTCGTAAATCCCCAAGAGACGTATAAATCCTACTCCTATTAAGCCTAGAATCAACAAATATATGTACCCAATATCGTCTATTTTGTTTAAATATATATTTCTTGGACACTAGTTACGCAAATGCAAAACGGTTTCTTTCGAAAAACGCCGCCGTTTCCCGGACACGTGAGAATTCGTACTGAATCGGTGCGACAACGCCCGTGGAAAAATCTAGGAAGGGCGCGTTTCCATTGGTGATTTATTGCTTTATTGCCTTTCCCTCGCTGCACTGTTCACTCCACTGTTCTCAATGTATCTGATGCCGGGTATTCCAAGAAAAGTTGGAGTGACCCCGAAACCCTCGAGCGAAGCAAATCCTTTGCCATCGTCGACGAGAATTTTATTACATTAGACAACGATTTCCGGCTTTTAACTTCTGTGGTTTCAACAACGGAGACACCAAAACACACCCCTTTGCAGAATCTGAGCCCCCATGTTCGTTAATGCGGGAAGGAATGTACTTCTTGGTGTATGTTGCTCTCTCAGCTGTTAATACAACGAGTAAACTGTGAATCATGCAAACAAAAGAAACGGTGTGTTTCGCCATACTCTTTAATAAATTTATGGAAGGGATCATGAGTAGTCGATCATAACGACACATAGAACTGAATAATTATAAAATATAGAAAAATAATAGAATACATGCTTAATACATGCATTCTATTATTATTCTTGCTTACATACTTGCTTAATTATAGAATACATTCTATTCCTGTTGTGTGCAGAGATGAAGTAAACAGTTCTCTCATGACAACTTAACACACTTAAATTCGGTAAATGATTATAATTTCTTTTTTAGTATGTACTTACACTAAAAACCGACAAATGAAATTGAGAAAGATGAAATGGACTCTCAAAGAGCTATTCACACTATGCGGTTTCAAAGCTTGAACTGATATACTTATGAATCTGAAACTTTAATTTCTTTTCTTCTTGTTGAGGAATTTTGGATAGATATCACTTACATATCAATTATATTTTACTTTGCTTCTTTAAGAGAATGGTTAGTTTGAAATCATTTAAAATTTAATCTACATTAACTTTTTCCCATATTACTTTGTTTATGGTAGTCATTCTTATAAATCACAGCTTAAATCTTTTTTTTTCCAAAAAAAAAGCTATCTATTCAGTTCCGTACCTTCCATTTTAATTAATTTCGTTGGATAGATTTAATTTAAAATAGCTAATTCTAAAAATTTTAAACGTGCAAATTAAATGAAGTTTAAATGAATTATTAAAATGTTTATTAATTATTTAAATTCATATTAGAGGGCGAACCAGCAACTCACCGAAAGCAATGCGCTAGTTATAAATTAATATATGAAAATAGCTCAAGTATAGAAATGGATATATGTCCAGATATGTCGGGTAGGCCCTCTGAAACTCATGAAAGGATACATGCTGAAATAAGTGAACAATTGCTAAACTCGAACTTTTAAATACGTATTAATACTGGTTTTAATTCGATCAATTACATTCTCATAAAAAAATTCATGCAAACTTTATTTCTAGAAATTTCCTATCTTTTTGAAAAATGAATATAAATAAATAACGTAATTTAACTGAAATATGTGACTTTTCGCTCTAATGAGTAATTAAAAATTATTAAAGAAATAAGTTACTTAGATTTTTAACTTCATCAGAAACCTATTTTACAAAGCTTCAAAACTTCTTAAAAATTGGAAGTATTTTTCAACATCTCAAAGCAATTATAATCGTCAAAACATAACTAATAGGTCTTTATACTACCATGTAAATTTATGAATGTTTTCACTTTATAAATACATAAATAGCAAATTGTGACGTTTTGACCCTTATTTAGAAAAATACATCTGACGTTAAATAAAAGATTTGTAATTGTCTAAAATTTTCAAAAATATAAAGAACTAAAACACAATTATTATGTGCTTTAATAGCATGTAAATGCTTATAATATCGTAATTAAAATTAATTTAATATATATTTGTAAATTTTAAAAAATGGAAAGGAATTGGGGAAAATTTTCTACTACCTTTCACCTTATTATCAGTATTTGTAAAAAAGTAAGGGTATTTATTAATGTAGTATAACCCCGAGAATCCAAAATTTCTGATTATACGAACATACATACATATATATATATATATATATTAATTTTCTGAAAAATTCACAGAAAAATGAAGGAAAAATAACATTTACGAATCCGAAACAAAACTGAAAAAACGAACTCGAATTGTTCTTCAAGAGTGAATGAGAATCTTAGTGAGTAGGAAAAAACTCAAGATATTTTCTTTTTACCCTCAACTTGTTTACCTCTGTACCGTAAGAATTGCCGCCTGCTCTTTCCGTACACCTTCACAGTGCACAAAGAGTCAAAATCTACTGCATTTGGTATAGCAAGAGTATTTTACCGAATTTCCCGATAATCTGAATGCCCCGAAATCCGAACAACGGTCATCCCTCAATTAGTTCGGATTCCCGGAGTTCTACTGTATAGCTTTATAAATATACGTACTGTGATAAAATGCTGCTTAATTGAGAAAAATCATACATTTATTTTTTTGTGTATAGTTTATGAATTTAAAAAAAAAGGAATACCGAAAGGATTTATTGTATTTTTAGGAAGTGGAAAAATGGAGAAAATTAACCAGGTAAATAAATAATTTTGCCATAAATTTGAATACCAATACATGTTCATGAATTTGCTACAGCTCCTAAGTGCATATCAGATAAATGCTCTTATTAAATTATAATACAAATGCTCTTATTTGATTTCATTCTACGATAAAATTTGACACTGTATATGGTTAATTTAATTTAATGTACACCTTAGTTCCAATGAGTGATTTTTTTAAACAGTCACACATATTCACAACTATATCACTATAAATAACATTTTCTATTTAAGGTCATTTGTATCCAGTAAAATTATTTTTATCTTTTAAAAAAGAATAAGCTTAGGTAAAAAAGATTACACTTATATACTTCAAGTAATTAATTCCTGCGTTGATAAAGAAATTAGTTAATTAAATTAATATTCTTTATTAAATATTATTTTTTAAAAAAGAAAATTAAATTAAAACAGTTTAAAATCGGTTAAGAAAATAAGAGATTTACAAGAGCATTCTGAATAAATCCTCTTGTGCGAAATCCTATGAAAATGGTCCTTTAAAACGCAAACGAGCCTCCATCCCATGAAATTTTTGGAGCGCTATGGAAATCTTATACATAATGATACGCTCGTTAAAACTTTATTACCCTCTGTACACTGAATGCATTGAGATAAAATACATATATAAATGCATCACCAATTGAAGATAGTGATAGAATAATTAGAACACTTAACTACGATTCGCGAACAAATTTATTCTAGACGTTCAGCGTTCGAAGTTCTTACGATTTCTATTTGTTTTAGATGACCCTCGTTAGAATTAATTAGAATATACATCTTCATTTTCGCTTCTTGTGTGCAGAATAATACAGGCTTCCGTAACACTAAGAAACCAGTGACTCATTAACAAATTTCTTCGGCACGAAAAAAAAATTCGAAATGTACAGATATTACAATATTATATTCATGAAAACTCCATACGATTTTCTCAAATATACTGGGTGATAATTTTGGTGTAAATTTAAATCTAAGTTTTGTTTTCTGATTGATTTTGGAGAACCAAAAACGCTTTCCTGCTTTTGATAAATTAGCAATTATTCGGCAATATATTTTTCAAGAAATTTAAATGTAAAACTCTCTCTCTCTTACTAAGATTGTGAATTCTGCAGATTCTGATTCTAGAGCAGTGGCGAATACAGGATTTGAGTCTGGAGGGGGCTGATTTAACTTTAGACTTTATTCATCTGATAATAAGTGTCATAAAGAACGCTACAATGCTTTCGATAATTTAATAAAAAACACAATGAAATAACTAGCCAAAAAAATTGATTTCGACAGCGTCAACGCTACAAATACGAGTGGAATGACTACAAAAATGGGAAAATTTTCGACCCTGTCAAGTTAAAAAGAAATGTTGTCACAGTTTTTGTATTATTATTTTTGAAAAAAGGTAGATTAAGAACAAACAGTTGCAATGATTTTTAAATAAAACCAAGAATTCGGTTTTAGCTCCGCGAGGGGCTGCAGCCTCATCGCACACCCCCTGATCTTTCCGCCAAGCGATTTGCAAACAGCCGTGGGACCTCTGTTTCTCCTACAAAGCATGTTGGCTGTACATTCTTTGGTTGGGCCCTTACAATAGAAGAAGGGGGAACTGTCTTTGAAGGCCACGCGTGCCTGCAATCACTCCCGCCTCTTCACCCCCACATAAGCATATGCTTTTGTCAAATTTCAGTCTTGGATGGAGTCCGAGGTCAGCTTGGGGACGATTCTAAGAAAGTTTCTGACTAATTCAACAGAGTTGAAAAACGTTTGGTTAGAAAACAATGTTATTTTGGAAACTGATAATTATAAATGAAAGTTCTTGCCTTATTTTGGAATATTAAGACCAATACTTTAAAAAATGTAAAAAATTATTCAAAATTTTAAATGTACTAAGCGACACATCCTTAAGATTGTTGCTAAAACATTTAATCCAGTTGGATTTATTTCTGTGTTTGTAATTAGAGTGAAAAGTTTATTGTAACAATTTTGGAAATCTGATGTATCCATGGATTTTTGGGCTTTGGGACTTTTAAAAAGAGTATTATCTAAACGTCGAACTAAAAGCCTTTTGTGAACTTGTGGAAAGCTGTTTAAGAGGAAAGGGGAAAAAAATACCTCTTCCGATGTACAAAAGGCATTAATGTTATACAAGTTACGATGCAGACAGATATTTAAGACTAAGGATTATCAAACTGAATATTTAAAACACAAAAAAATTATGTAAAATAGTTCTTAAAATACCACAAAAAAAAGTCTAAAAATGAGCGAACAGCCTCTATACCTGATATTTAACAATAAAATCAAATGTATTTTAAAATGAAAAAAATTTGTTAAAAATACGCATGAGAATATGAAAATTATCTTAACCTATACTTAAAGTCTGAAAATTTATCCAATAAATTTATAGAAAGAGTTTAATTCAGATTGGGTTAAAAACTTACTTTTTATTATTTTCTTTTTATTAATGATTTATTGATTTTATAGAAATATATCCATACGCTTATAAAAAAATTTATTCACATTTGAAATATCTATAGAAAATAATTCACATTTTTTTCAAATTGTCGATTCAAAAAGATTGTGGTGAATAAGTTCCTAAAAACTAAAATTTTTAAGGCTTTCTGAACTTATAAATATTTTGATATGTATCTAAACATACGTATGTACACTAAACTTACATTTTAAGCGAAGCAACATCTTCCTCACCAGTTTAATGCTTTTTTCCCGAACCAATTTTAACAAAGACTGTTAAATTATTTAATATAAACATCAAAAAGCAATATAAAAACTGTAAATATTACCGATTTATCCAAAACTCTGATTAAGACCGTAAATATGTATGATTTTTAATTATTACATTATTCTTTTTATTCCCTTTCATAAGGTCACAGTAGCCTAGTAGTAAGATCTCGGCTTCGCAGCCGTTGGGATCCGAGTTCGAATCCCGATTCACTAACTACCGCCGTATTTTTAGGCCTGGAACACGCTAAGTATGTAGGAGTCAGACGTCCTTATGCGGGTGGGGCGCGGAAGTTTGGAGAAGGAGATGCCAGCTCAGGCGTCCTCTTCGTTATGCAAACGCAGTTCAAAATTACCAAGTCTGTCCCGAAATAAACCTCGAGTTGCTTTAAATGGTTGTTAATATAACTAAACTAGACTATAATAAAGTACTTTTTTCACAGCTGATCTATTAGGTTAATTGAAAGATTAGATTATAATTTTAGGCTTTGTTTCTAATTAACCATTTTTATAAAACTTCCTTTTCTTTATCATTGATTTCTTTGTGCTTTTGCACTTGTTTGAATTTCTATTCATTTCATTTATAATAGAAGAATCAGAACTTTTATGTATTCTCGTTCTTTTATTGTAGGTACAGTCTTTCAAAGGTTATTATATTAATAGTAAGAAATAAGAATTATGATTTTAAATATTAATAATTTTAAAAATATTAATAATTAATTATAATAAATATTAATAATTAATTATAATAAATATTAATAATTTTTGAAATACTTTGAATGAAATATTTTCAGAAGACCTGCCGCAGGTTCGAAACTCGATTCAACTGAAGATTCGCCGTGTATAGGGCCTGCTGCACGCTAAATTATACGTAGTGGCCAAACGTCCTCCCGTTGGTTTGGCGCGGAAGCTTGGAGAGTGGGGGTGTCAGCTCAGGCATCGTCATCTGACTGCGGTTCAAAATTACGAGGTCCGTCCCTAAATAGCCCTCGTGTTGCTTCAAAACGGGACGTTAATATAACCTAACCTTAAAATATGTATATAATACAATCAAATTGTAAACTGTCTTGCGAATTTTATGAACTGTCATAGTATTAAATTGCTGACATGAATAACAATCTATTCCTTGATAAAAATGTTTGGGAACTATACTTAGTGTCCTTAGTGATCATGAATAAATAACTTTTTAAGGTCTTTAATTCACTCGAGTTACTTATCTGTTTTACAATGTATCCCATAAAAAAACAATAAAAAATGTCTCCCTTCTTGAATTTTTTAAAACTAATTTTTAAGTATTAAGTAAGTTTATTAAAATTATTAAATTTTTTAATAATAAATGTTATTAATTTATTTATTACAATTTCATATTGTTTATGTATTCATTATGTAACTTTCTTAAAACTTTAGTATATCGAAGTTTTCCAAAATTATTTCCAATTGGGCACCGCATTTCCTAAGGCCGGCCCTGAACCGGAATGATGTAAAGTTTTTGGACGGAAAAATGTTTTATCTAAATGATTTGGATCGATTTCAGTTTTACTGGTATTATCTGCATACAGAATCATACTTTTTTTTTTCTCAAAACGCCAATTCAGATCTGTCATAGTCTGGGCCGCATTTACCGTCAGTAGTGAAACTGAAATTGAATTTGTCAAAATGAATTCATCGTTATATCAGGATATGCTGGCAGATAATTTGTTCCTGATATATCTTCTGATAACATCAGGAGACTGAACATTTCAACAAGACGAAGTATCTGTGCATAATTCCTTATTCTGAAAAATCCTAGATGAAAGCGGTATCCTACAAAATCCTGGTAAAAACTCTTCAATGGCTATATCGGAGTTCCGACCTGAATCCAATGGGAAATCTTTCGGGAATTCTGGTTCGATATGTTTACAAGAATGGGCGACAGGAGAGAAGCAAATTTTTTCTTAAAACCACAATAAAAATTTCTGGAATAAAATTGACCCGGATATCTCTCAAGTTCTTTCTGGTTCTATGAATCGACCAGTAATACAAGTAAAAGAAAAATGAGGTTCAAATATCACTTACTAAAGAATAAATAATATCGACTCTATACATTTTCCCAAATCTAACTGTATAGATTTTTAACTAATTGCTTATAAAATCACAATAAGTAATTAAACTTAAATTTATTTTCGCTGTGATTTCATTATCTCCCAAAGTACCATTACAATTCATAAAAATATGATATAAATTTCTAGTTTTTTTTTTGTCATGTATTTTTGCGACTTTATACTTTTTTCGACGAGTGTACACCAAAAAAACAATTTGCCAAATTTTATTTATCTATCTGTTGAGCTTTTTGAATTATCGTGTTTTCATGCGCGTACACAGACGGACAGAAAGACTGTTTTTTCACCGGCGAATTTCGTCGAAAATCGCTAGAAATCAACAAGTTGCAAACATCTAGCCTATTGCGATTTCGACAGGTAGTCACACACATATAAAATTTTCGAAATTTTAAATAATACTTTTATTTTCAAACATAAAAATGTGGTCTATAATGAGGATATACCTCAAAACCACGTGGCCGAATTGTTTCACCATAACAATACTCTCTTTGTATACTTCGTATATGGAAAACCATAAGTTATTTAATTACTAGACATTATTTTGATTGCCTGTCAATGACAGGCAAAAATTACTTTTTCAGAGGAACCGTGAATATTCCTTGAAAACGTAATTTTAAACTTCAAAATTCTAATAGTCATTTAACTTTGTTCTTTTAGTAGTCTTTCAATCGTTCTGTTCATTGCCAACCATGTTTTAAGAAACACGAGGGATATTTTGGAACGAGCCTCGTAATTTTTGATCCCTTGAGGTGGCGCCCCTTTCTCCAAAATGTCACACCAGCGGGAGAAAAAAAATTACTTGAGATCTAGTATTAGTCAAAAATAATTTACATCACAAGCCGTTTAATATACTGAATCTGATCTAACCAAAAAACTAAATTTGGTGAACGATACAATTTTAACAATACATTTCATTGCAGTAAAATTAAAACGGTTCATTGCTTCTACAGATAATTCAATTGCTTTGTTTTCTTTAATTGCTAAAAGCTATAAAATGTAGATTCTGTTTATTTTTCATATTCTTTGCAATCATAAATAGTTCTTCAGTTTTCATTTCATTTCAATAAATTATTTTGTATAATCTAGAAACGAACTCCTTATTTTAATGTTAGAATCGCATTCGCATTTTTCATGAAGCGAATGTTTCTAAGTATCAAACGAATGAAAGTGTTTCAAGCCGTGAAATGACCTCATAACCCCCTTTTGTACAAGATAATTTGGTGAGGGGAACCTTCCCATTGCAGTTCTATAGACCTGTGTGTTAAGCAGGAGTCTGGGAGACGCTACAACTCTTGCGCCTTCCTTGGGAGAAATGAAGGCCTGGAGTGTTTCGTGCCACCCTCTTGCTTACCCCTTAGTTTAAGGGTTACCGAAAGAATTTCAACCATTAACAGATTTCTCCGCCAAACACATTATCATTCGCGCCGAATGCCACAGAATAACAAGACGGAGATTCCAGAATATTATTCTTAAAATATTGGCCATTTTTCCTGTGCTATTAGGGTACTTTTTTCTTTAGATAAATCTCTAAACTCACTCTGCCAAATATAATGGAATAGAATTTGTTAGAAGTATTTTTCCCTCCAAAAATGAAATCCTTCAGAGCGGCCAACCCTTCTGAACGGCAGATATTGCTTAGAATGGAGGGTAGCCGATGTAGAGAGTTTCACTATACAAGTCAACAAAATAGTCAAAGATACCAATCCTAAGCAAAAATACATATTTAAATATAACCAATATGAAAAATTAATAGTTAAACCAGTAAACATTGCAAGATACCACATAAACTAAAAAAATTCTAAAAGAAAAAACTTACCCTATATATGTATATAGTATACATATACAAGGTGTCCCAAAAAGGTGAAACGCGTTTATTTCCATAAATATTGAATTTAGACATATACTTCCAATTACAAAATTTCATCAAATAAGGTAAGAATTTGTGTGAAAACACTTTGTCTTCTGTGAAAGTTGAAAATAAAAAGTTAAGAAAATAAACTTTTATACGTTCCCCATGGAACAAAAGTGTCAATGAGTGAAATCCTCCTCTTATAATCATCTATGCATAAACTGAATTTCACAATTCTGTCTGCAAAACTTACAGAGATATCTTAATTTTTAAATTTCAAGAGACTGCTCACAGATTTATATGGGGATGTTTATTTCAGAAATGCAAATTTATTCAACACAGAAAAAGAGCGAAATGCAAATATTTGTCAAGTAGTATATCAGCCAATCATAACGGATTGAAAATAAATTGCCAATGACATATACTGTTACTCAGTTTCATATGCAGATAGCTGCAACTATCGTCTTGATAAAGAATGGAAGGACAAATTGAGAAAATGAAAATTTAAGGTATAACAGGAAAATAGCCTAATATTGAACGAGAATACTGAATTATTTGCTCTTAGCGTTGTGCGTATTAATAAGCCTTATCTAAAAACAGTGAAGACTCATCCTTTAGGTCTGCAGAGTTGCAGAACTCACTAAAATTATTTTAAAAATTCGTATTGTTGTTTTTATTCTTTTTTGCTTACTTCTCCACTCTGAGTATTCGATTATTAACGAAAAAAGATAAAAACGTGAAAAAAAAGACAGAAAATGAATGAAAAAGTAAGGCAGACACAGGATGGGCTTCACACCAAATAGTTTTGGAAAGCACTAAAATTCGCTCATTGCGTACAACTAAGTGACGTAATGGGTAAAGGCGAATAGAAATTCTTTCTTAGAACTTAGATAGAACTGGATTTTCGGATGCGCCTGTTTTGAGCTAAAAACCACCTAATATTTTTTTTCCTTTCAATTTCACCCATAGTTTGCTTTCGCGCTCTTGATTACATTTTTCATTGGCTGTTTTTAGGTTTTAGATTCACTTTCATGGTACATCAACGGGAACTTGGCTGGTTCCTACATATTCGATTTCTCTTATTAAAACGGAACTCACCGAAAAAGAGGACTGTAATTATCTAAAATACAATTCAGATAATTACAACTACAAGTTTGAACGATTTGAAGGCAAAGCTATTTTCGAAAAATTGTATCTCAATTGTATTCTAGTAATACTTTTATAGCACTGCTTGTTTCTCTGGGATGACCCTCACTTATGATATGTCACCATTAATATTTTTTGAAGGTTCACAAGATGAACTATTTTTGTAAATACTTCAATTAATATATTATTTGACTAAATTTTAGATTTAACAAGAGTGATTTAGATGAAGTGATAACTAATTAAGTTAAGAAATGAAGTTATGAAGTGATTTACTTAATTACTGTTAATTCCATTATATATGATCACATCAAAAATAAATCTAAAATACTTCTTTAAAGGTGTTAACTATTTCTTATTATTATATATATATATAAACATAAACAACAATAAACACACAAAACGAAGACCAGGGACAAGAAATAAGCTTTTTCCATTTTTTATGATATTTATGTTCGTTATTTTTTCTGTAATTTGTTTTCTATATTTGTATTTTTTCAATTTTTCTATTTATGTTTTATATAAATATACGCACATGAAAAAAACGATCTTTTGTTAACGTTAATTCATTAACCATCACCTATAAAAAACACCATTTTAAATATTATTTATTTTTTATTTACTTTTTCGTTCTCGTTTTACGTTTTTTGCCTTGCATATATTGCACTTTATAAAACCACTGAAAAGTTTATTTTCAGACCTAATGAAATGCTTCAAAACAATCAGAAAATATTCAAATTTCTTCTTCTAGCTAGACCACTCCTTTCACACCAGATGGTTCACAGCGCTAATTAATACCAATAATTCCGTTTACTCGCTAAAATTTTTAAATATGAAAATAGTTATTGCTTAATTTTTATTACAATGGAACTTGACTAATTTGAATTCGTTGGTTGTTAAAATTTAGATTCTGGTCACTTGAATTTCCTATTCATGTGTCATTCTAATGTTAAAATTGCATATATTCAATATATGGCAATAATTAATTTTTTATTAATTTCAAATAAATACATTAAATTGTTAAAAAAAATGGTATATGCATTTCTTTCGTACTTTGTGTCCTCAGCGATCGTTAGTTAGTAATTCTTAAGGTTCTTAATTTTCTCCAGGATTTCACTGCTACATAAGTATCCAATAAAAGAAATAATGAAATTCTCAACTTAAAAAGAATTATGGATATATGAGACGATTATTTTGTTATTTTATTGTAGAATTAATGTATTTTCATTGTGCATGCTCATGAAATTGCTTATTTATCAAAATTGTTATATTTGAAATTTTTTTGAAAACGTAATTATAAATTTTTTAAAATTTATTTATTAATATCACTTAAGGATTATTTATTAATGATTAATTATTCATTTATTATTTATTCGTTATTCATTAAAAATTTAATATTTGGGCAATCGCTCAACAATTTTTTTCCATGTATAGATTTAAAGATCATTAAAAACACTTACCGCCCGTACTTTTCGGGACGACTACTGCGATCGCTGGGCGACAGCTTGCAATGGAGGATAAGCTCTTCCCTCAGGGAAAGCCTCCAGGTTTATAGCTTCGAAGAGCTGGACCACGGGCTTTCCCCACTGAGGACTATAAAGGAAAACTATAGTTAATAAGAATGGCCAAATCGGGACGAATGTTACAAAGAAATAAAATGGAAGATAAAAAGGGAAGTTGAATGATAAGACAAGAATGAAGAACAGTTCTGAATGTTACAAAGAAATAAAATGAACGACAAAAAGGAAAGTTGAATGATACGACAAGAATGAAGAACAGTTATAAACGTAATTAAGTCGTCATCGAATAATTATTGTCAGTCTTATTTAATACGTCTGTCAAAGGCATCTTCGGCGACCAGCTGGTTCTACCACCTTATTAAATATTATGATTCAGTTATATCAAGGAAATTTAAAATTAGCAAGTTGCTTAAAATAGTTGTTATTTTTGTATTTTATATCAAATTTTTAGAATTATAAGCTATCATAATAAACTTAAGTTTTCTTAAAGGTAATAAATAAAACTGAAGATTCAAACAAATGATTACTATAAATAAACTAAGTAAAATGTTTAAATTCTTGAATTTTTAGATGCTTTTTAGAGAAAAAAACATTTATAAAATCAAAATTCATATTCAAATGCATCCAAAATCAAACAGAAGAGATAGATAATCTTCAATTACATCAATTTAAACCTCAAATTTTGTCAGATGTTTAAATAAATCTGATGTTCACAGAAATGTATATGGCACAAAGGTCATAACCGAACTTACCGTCACCGTCAAATGAACAAAATTCTACAAGGAAGCTATAAATTGGATTGGAGTAAAAAGATAATAAACAGATTAAAGCAAACATTTCTTAAAAATCTGCAACTCTTGTCGTTAGAGGTTATAACTGATTAAGGTGTGAAAAGATATAAAAAAATGCTATAAATATAAGAATAAAAGAAAATTTTTAAAAAATATTTAGATGGTCAATATGAGGGTCAAGGGAAACTATAAAGGTGGATGTAGGTGAAATCCTGTTAAAAAATCGCAGACACTGGACACTAATATTCAAAATGTATGCATTCAGTTAATCCATGTTAAACAGACATAGCACAGTTACAGTGCGAGCAAATAGGAACTGATTCGAATTTCGGTGGCTTTGTAAGATTAGAATCCAAGGTAAGAACTTTTGAAGCACAATTCAGATGCGTTTTTAAGAATCAAAATCTTAATGAAATCTTAGTGAAATACATCAACACATTGGCAGCCGATCACGCTTGCGATTCACACCTACCATCTAATTAGACGACCCCCTCTTTACTACAGTTAAGTAGTCATCTAATTAGACAGAAAGTCCGAATCTCATGCATAAGTCAGGCAGCGAATTTGTTAGACTAAATCGTAATGAAATACTTTATTATAGCTAAAATGAGAGTCTAACCAAAATTATATTAAAAAATCAAATATCATAGAAGTAAGGATTAAAGGCAAGAAACTCTTTCGATAATTTAAACGTTTACGTATTCAATTTAATTTTCTACTCTTTAAATTTATGTCGAAATGGGAGAAGTAACTCCTGTAAATTAAAATGAAGTGAAGTAATTGAAGGTGACCATCAAATGTTAATTAAAACTAGTGTTAACTCTTGAATCAAATTAATAAAATGTGCGCCTGTACTACATTCCAATAATATCAAATGATGCATTACATAAAGATATTTGTTCCCTAGAAGTATTTTTACAGAATTTGAAACTATTTCACTATCAAACGATTTTGATTAGCCAATATATCTTCTTCTACCTATTTTATTAAAAATACTGGATTTAATGATTTTATATGATTTAAATGGTTCAACTAGAAGTAATTTTGGACTCTCAAATAGCGATGTTCTCCAATAATTGTTTCAAGAATTAGTAGAAATAAAGGACAGGCAAACATTAAAAAGGTAAATATCAGGTGTTTGGTGCAGTTGGACAGACATGACCTTTGCGCTATAAAAAGGCAATAAATAAATCAATAGGTCACAGAAATTTGTAGAATAAAGAATATCGGACCATGACATGTTGTCAAAATTATTTTGTGCGATGTGTTATCATAAAATTATCGTTGCCAAATAATGGTCGACAAAATTATTTTATTTAAGGTATACATATACCTTTAAATTTCGCTAATTCTTAAGTGTTCGAAATTTTACATATTTATACAAAGGAAAGGTTAAGCTATTGTGCAGTGATCTTAATTACTGTACTATAATCAGAAACAAATTCCTTAAATTCTTTCAGATTGAATGATTCATACGCAATTTTATTTATGAATATACTTAAATATAAGTGTATTTATAACTAAGTATCACATAAAGGCCAGAATCTAAAAAAAACTGAAACTATGAGTTCTTTAACCCAGTGAAATAACATATGATAATTTTAAAACACCTATAATATTATGAATTTTATCCAGCTTTTCAATATTGGTACTCATGATCATCTAGAGCGATATTTTGATTAAACCATTCTATTAAAATTATCAAATAGCTCTTTTAAATGAACAGAAATTATCTACCATCAAGTATTTCTTCATCTAGGTATTTTATTTTCCTACACAAATGTATACTTGAAGTTGCAAACAAATTTCTAGGCCTGAAATGTCGCTGCAGAACATATTTTGAACTGAAAAATTATCGCGAGTAAAAAAAGTTTAAAAACAATCTAGATTAAATTCTTGCTATAACATTCTGCTTCTGTTACGTTGCAATGATTTAAAGATACCTTAATTTTTAATAATAAAGAAGTTTCATAAAATAACTGATTATAGAATGGAGAATTAACACTATTTTGCGCTAAAAATAATGTTTTCCCAGGGCAAGAGAAGTTTCAGTAAAATCAGCAAATGTTGATATAAAAAATAGACAAGTGTATCCACTGTGTAAATTTTTAAACTGCTTTACAAGTGCTGTATTTTGTCTCTTTTAATTTCCTTTAAAAGCAGTAATTAAAATTATCTTTGTTTGACTTTCATTTTTGAAGATAAAACATTATTACATAGGCGCACAATTGTCAAATATCACAATATATTCTGCAGAAATTAAAGATATAAACATGACATATATCCGTTTTAATATAAATATATTTAAAAGTAAATTGATCATGATGCTCTGATTAATTACTTTTTTCTTTTTTTGATTAAATAACTAATTAAAATGTCCTAATCAAAAACTTAATTTAAACGATTAAATACATATATAAAAGAAATTCATTTAAATTTAGTATTTGTATAAATGTCTTAACAATTATATTCTGAGGATTCTATTGCTGAATTCATAAATCTAGATGCGTTTCAGCAATTTAATTTCAAAAATATGCTTTTCCCACGGAGAAACAAGTGACTTTAACAAAGCCAAATAAACAGTGAAAATTATTCCAAAAAATTCATAACTGTTAAATTTCTTTCACACATAAACTGATACGAAGCAAAAAAAAAAGAAACATAATCACTTAAATAATAAGTAATTTTGAATGCTACTTACAAAGAGCTTATCAAAAATACAACCACCATATTGTGTTCCACCGTCATATCATGCTCCAACATGGAACACAACATAATGGTTGACGAATGCCACCTTATCATCCTCACAGAACTTCGAAAATCGGACAGCTTCAAGAACAGAAAAGCCAGCATGATCATCCACGGTTGCTCCATCTCGGAGGAATGAGCAGTCATACGAAGTAACTGTCCTATTTATAGTAAAGTAAGGGGAACCGAATTGCATCAGAGATCTTTGGAGAATATGTTATGAAAGCTGACTAGTTCAAAGATTCAGGTCAAGTCGTTCGTTCAGTTTTTTTTTCCCGTTCATTTGAGGGCGTTCACGAATGAATGGTAAGATCTATACTTAATTGTATTACTGCTGCGTTCGCGTACTTGATCTGTCTCTCGTGGCGAACATTTCGGTTTATCTTGAAAAATACAAAAGATCTATCGTTTTATAAAAATAGGAGATGAGAAAACGGAATAAATAATACACTGAAATGATGGATATATAAGTTTCCCTTGCTTTTGAAATGATACTCCTGTTTAAAACACATCCACAATGATAGACATTTTAATGAAAATTCTTATAAATAACGGATTGAAACTACGTGTAAGAAAAATTTAAAATTCTTGTTTAAAAGGCTTTCGCAAATATAAGCTCATTTTTGCACGAGGATTGGTTTCATTATTATATTTAAATAACGAAACCAAAAGCTAAACTTATATCTGACATAGTGAATTTTTAAAAAACTTGAATTGAAATTTCTGCGACATTTAGTTGCTAGTAAATGGCATGCATACATATCTATTATAAAGTACCTAAGTTTCCTTTTCGAAACAGAAAACTGACTATGGACATTTATTTTTTTGTTGACAGGCCAAAAAATTGTGTCTCTTTCTTTCCAATCATTTTTAACAACTGTACGAAATGTATTTTTTATCCACCACAAGAAATTACAAATACAATTATTAAATTCATTATTAATTTTATTGGTATTAGATAATAAGTATTATGGAATCATTGATTAGCCTGACACATTTCTTTGGTCTTTATAGCGTATGATAGCTACTATTATTTAATGGTTTTCGAAGACAGAAATTCTTTTTCGTATTAGATTCACTTTTAATATTTGATATATAATTAAATAATGCATTTCGCAAATTTACGAGGTTAAATGTACCTCAAGGTAAATGGAGGCTATATAGGTGAATCAGTTGCAATTTATAAAGCCTTTGTGTAGACAGTTTACGTATACGTATATTCATCTCCCATTAACGAACAATTGTAAATGGATTATAAATTTTTAAAAAGTTCTCTCTCATATTGAACAGAAATTGCTCACTTGATTCGTTAAAAATGACCACAAATCGAATTTAAAAATGTGTAGAAGTTATTTTAATAAACTTTAAAAATAATGTTTGCATTTAAATAAAGACGAATAATTTGTTATGCTGCATTTTTCCATTTCATAAAAATGTGGCATAACAAAAGTTTTCAGTATGTCTTTTGAAACAGATTTTCGGTGCTCTTTACATGCTTGATATTAAACATTCTGATAAATCCGTTCAAAAGTTTATTCATATATATAATACGTATTATTAAGAATTATCTGAAAATAGAACCGTTAACTTAAAATGAAATCTCGATAATACATTTACAAAAAATCCATGTGAGAATTACTGCACTGATTTCTGTTTAAAAAATCAATGCTTATGTTTTGGTTGGTGTTTTTCTTTCCTTTTATTAATTATTTTTATTGCGATTAGATAATTTTTCGTAATTTTGGGTTTTGCATCATTAGAAATATAAAGACGCACCACTATCCTCATTTTTAATCATTTTAAATTATTAAGGTTACTTCGTTGATCTGGTTAAAATAAGTTTATATAAATCCTTTGATGATAACATTATGTGTACTTATAGAGCTATTTATAAAAGCAGTATGACACTATAGATATAGAGAAGGTTTAGTACAGTACATGCACGAATACATATGCACTTACGAAATCAACATATCTTTTCACAAACTTATGACGTGCTTGAAAGGAACAGAAACTCTCAGAAAGTATATCACTAAAAGTCATAAATTTTGTTCAAATCTTTAGGTTGCAATAATTATTTTATTCATCGACGAGTTCGTATGAAAATTATAAATAAATGATCAGGATTGCGTATTTTATTTTTGCATTTATTGAAGCACGTTAAATTATTCTTTAGCAAATTCTGCTCCGTTTTCTAGGGATATGAAAACACTTTGAAATTTTGATCCATTGATTGTTAGATGGTTATTTTTCGTGTGCAATTTTGAAGTTTCTCTAAAACTCATAGGTTCAAGTGCATCGGACAGAGATATTTAAGAATAAAATTTCTATGATCCACTTGAAGATACATCTGAAATTGTACAAAACCTCACTGAACTTTTAAAACCAGCTTCAGGTTCTGTAGAAACTTCCAAAAAGAAAAAAATACTTATTGTCTCGTCTGAGGAGCGGATGGTCTCCCATTCTAATTTGTGCTAAATATAAAGAAAAGTGGAGAGATTTTTCACTTCCTCATTATCATTTTTATCATAAAATTTTTTATCATAAAATACTTGCTAGCTCACTTAATTATCACTGTTCTGAATATCTGGATAGTCATTAAGCTTATCTGCTGAAATGTGATATTTAGCTATTCTCTCTCTAAACGCTGTGTTTTGTAGAAGACACGACGAGAAAAATTAATTCATAATTCGGAAGATGTTTTTAATTTTGTAAAAATTTTAATCTCTAATCGTTAACTTTCGAATTTTACATATGTCATCTGCGTCATTTCGTACTACATAATCATTTTACTCTAGGTCAGATCTTTTAAACTAGGGGCTGAGACCCCTAGTGAAATGCTATCGGTCTCAGCGAAAATATTAGCAGAATGCTAGTGCCCTATTCATCAGCATTAGTAAGAATATCCAATGCAAAATTGTCTTGATTTCAAGCATTTATTTAAAAATCTACAAATAAACATATTCAACTATTTTTTTTCTTCCTATCATTTCAATGCGTCATTATCCTGATTTTCTGCCTATATGGAATCATGAAAAAATTTCTCGTTCATGGATGAAGTCACAAATGGAAAAATGTTAGTAAGACAGATACTTCATTTATTGCTCTAGCTAATTTCATTCAAAAATTACTTGGACCATGTATACTGCTTAAATATCGTAAATTTTTATTATCCTCATACTTTTATTTTCTTTACAGTAAGATTATACAGCCTTACATTTAACAGCAAAATATGGCAATGTTAAAGTACTTATTGCCTTATTATCTGCAATGTCCAGGAGATATGCGAGCAAAAAGGTATATATTATATATATTATTGAAAACTGAACATGTACATAATAGTTTACAGAACTCTATTGCGAGTAGAATAGACTATTTTTTTTCAATTTATTTATTCGAAGTAAAATAAATTGACTCTTGAGTTAGTCATTGTAAAAAGTGTTATGAAATCTGTTCATGGTGCTAAAGATTCTTTTTATCGCATCTAACTATTTAACTTTCAAAAAGTTGAGAGAACCGATTGTTTTTCATCTTCGAGAAACAGTGGCAGCCAATAAGTCGGGACAGGGGGGGGGGCCGCCCCCCTGCTCACACATTTTGAGAATAAAATTAAATTTTTATTTAACTTTAGCTCTTTAAGATTAGGAATTATGAAAAAACATAGTGTCCTGGAAAGTTAGCAAATTCTGTAACTAAATTTGTCTACAGAAAACTCCATATTCTGGTGTACTTTTAAATGTGTATAAATATTTTGCTCCCCTCCCCACTTCTGCCCAATAGCCGCCACTGTCGAGAAATAATTTTTCGAATGTGCCTATAATAATATATTTATGAAATAACAAAATTTTCCGAAGAGTGGAAACCAATTCTTGCATCAATAATCCAATCCAATTATGCTAATATTACAATTTGACATACTAAGAAAAATCTTAAAAATCAAAGAATTTGCTTTGCGGAAATCGTAATAGAGAAATAAGCCTTGGTCATGCTGAAATGTTTAGGAACATCTATTAATGCAAGGAAGGAAACAAACTTTCAGGAAAATCTCCTTTAATCCAAAGTGATTCTCCCAAAAGTTTTGGAGAAGGAAAGCGAAAAAAATCCGGAGGGTAGAGCATTTCACTGAAAAGTCATCCGGCCATTTTAAAACCAGTGATTAATGTTTGGGACTTCCTTCTGTTACTCAGACTCTAGTCTGCTGCCATTTTCTTTCCTGATAATGAATACTCTGCTTCTTTTAACGATAAAAAAATTTTGGATTAAAAGCTGGCTGGTTGAATTAAGTTGCCAACTAATCTTGTAACTATGGATGTTTTATTATTGTTTCCAGACATGTGTTGATCCATCTGGAAAAATATTATTTAATATTTGTTTACTTTTTCCTTACGTTTATTTCGAGACACTACATTTTTCTGCTTCCGTTAATTTCAAGATAATTTGCCTTCGAAAGTTTTGATCTCTTTTGTAAGAAACTGTGACCACATTAAAATTGCAATATAACTTTACAACACTTAAGTCATTTCAGACTGATTTGGCAGCAGCAAGCTACGGTCAAGAGGACTTTGTTGGAGAGATGTTAATCCAAGTACCAGCCACGATACCTAGTGAAAGACCAACAGACAGTCCAGAAGCTGATGTAAGCGAATTTGTAATAAATGCATCATAATTTTATTAAAAAATATAACTAAGAAAATAGTCCTTTCTTAAGAAATTCTGCAGGTATGGAAATGGTCGTGTAAAAACCTTTCGATTCAAAAGTAGCAATACTGAAGATATATTTCTTCGTTTCTTATGAATTTCTTTAAGAGCAATTAAAATAACAAACAAAAGCAAGCGTAATTAACAGAAGGAACTTAAAAGGGTGAACTTTTTTCAACGAAAATGTATTATGAGCTGAAATAAATTTTTGAAAGAATTATTCTATGTTTGAAGAGATTTTCTATTTGAACTGTGACCCTCAAAATTCCAATTCTTTGAAATTTAATTATTTATTTAATCATCTTTTTTCCAAATTATTTAGAGTTAATTTTGACACTAAAAAGATTATTAGTAACAACTGAATTAACCTTCTGACTGCATATCCCGCAATTTCTGCGTGTTGGAAGTTGGTCTGCTTTCTGCTGCATCCTGCGATTTTCGCAAGTTAATGGCCTACTTAATATTTTTAAAACATTGAATCACATTATACTAATAAAGTCTTGCAAGTAAATAACAATTAGATTGGTTCAATGGTATTTCAACATGTTTTAAAACGCTCATCTAAAAAGAAATTAAGAAAATTTTATACAGTCCGAGGGTTAAAGCTTTTCCACAAAAATTGTTTCATATTTTTGCACACCAAAACGGTCCCATGGCATTTTCACTATGTTTTCTCGATTTTTTTTAGTACGGATTTACCCCTCTAGATATGGCGGCAAAATACGGAAGAGAATATGTAGTCAGGATGCTTTTAAATAGCACTGGTACGCAAGTCGATGCTTCAACCGCTGTGGAGGTAGTACATAATGACCATTCTTTTTTGTTCTAGCCTTCCGTAAATAGTTAAATATATTTTCTTCATAATATTAAATTTTACAGTATCTGAAAAACAAGATTTAAAATAACATTAGAGGAAATATAATATTGAATAAATCATTCTTCGGTAGAAAAATGGATTACTTTGTACAGAAGTAAGGAGTAATATTAAGAGAGATACGTTATTATCCTAACTGTGAGCTGTTTCCATTGAAATTTCCTTTGCAGGATCGGAGGAAAGAAGCAAGTTTTTGTGAAATCCAATTACTAAAACTATAACCTCATAGAAAATCTTTTGACATATCGACAGGTTAAACTTTCGTTATTATTTTCAGGAATGTAACAAAAAAATTTTAAAATAATTAATTGCAAAACACCTATAATCAATAGGGTGGTTCGAAAATTTTTTCTTCAGAATTTCAAATCCTACCTATACAGAAAAGATGTTCTATGGTATATAGATAAATGGAAAAATAAAATAAAAAATTAAATTTTAGGTTAAGAACCGCCGCAAGGGGGTTGAATTTTTGAAAAAAATGGAAAAATACCTAATTTTGATTATACGATTTTTAAAAAACATTATTATTAATTAAAACCTACCCCTGCGGAAAAGATGTCCTATGGTATGGAGATTAAGAGAAAAATAACAAAAAAATTTAAATTCAAAATTTATACGATTTTATATTCGAAATAATTGGTTTTTTTTGCAATATAAATAACCAAAAGTGATGATTAATGAGTAGTGAGTAGTATAATGTACATTGCAACCTTGTATGACTCAGTTCCCCCTCCCCACACCGTCAAATCAGTCCGACTAAACAACTAGAGCAGTAGGCAATCCCATCATTTTTCTGTCTCCTGCTTTATCCTCCCACGCCTCCATAAGTCGGAAGTGGTACTTCATGGAATCTTCCCCACAGTCACACCTGTAGCGACAAAATACCGCCCCGTGTCCCCGCGCCTGATGCCATGACAGCAACTGTGCCGGTTGGTGCACACAGGACTACCTGTAGTGAAAAAAGTTTTAGCTGCAGTTAGAACATTGGACCGATTTCGTATTTCCGACCGAGCAGGAGCTGCCATCGTGTCAGCTACGCTTCAAGATGTGGGCATTATCTCAGAAAGCAATGTTTTGAACATTGTTGACAGAAATAAAATTCGGAGTGGGAGAACAAAGGCAAGAACCACTCTATTGTCTCAGGTCATAAAAGATTATGACCATGACCAGTTCAGTTTATACTTCGATGGACGAAAAGACAGGACTCTATCAATGGAAGACAACAGAAGAAAAGTCATAATAGAAGAAAATATCAGCTTGGTTAAAGAACCTGGCTCTGAGTGCATCGACCACGTGTCTGTAAATTTCGGGAGAGCGCAAATTATTGGAAATAACATATATAGTGTTTTTGTCATGCGTTGACAATGACATAGATGTAACAAAGTTGGCTGTGACGGAACATCCGTCAACACAGGTGTCAAAGGAGGTATTATACTTAACATGGAACTGATCCTGAATTGTTCACTACAATGGTTTGTGTGCCAGTTACACGCCAACGAGCTTCCAATGCGTCATCTTTTCGCGCACGTGGATAAAACCACAACTGGGCCCAGAAGCCTGACTGGCGAAATAAGAAAATCGTTGGCCGGATGCGAGAAGCTATCTGTAGTTTCATCCATGTCCATAGAAAACACGCTATATGAAGTGACTAACAAGAAAGACTTAAGCACTGATCAACTGTATTTAATGGAAATTTGTGAAGTCATAAACTGCTGACATTGCAGAGAAAGTCTGTCGAAGATAAATCCTGGAAAAGTTTTCCACTCAAGGTGGCTTTGAATCGCGAACAGAATTCTCAGGTTCAATGTAGCTCACGAAAATTCATCCGAGGCTTTTTTGACATTAACGATATACATTACAAAAATCTATGCGTCTATGTGGTTCAAGATCAAAACGAAACCATAATTTATGCGGCACAGCATTTGCATCAATCAATCATTCTATCGCCTTATTTCTCGAATGATTTGAAGGATGTCATAGACACTGTTATTAAAAGAAACTGATTTTTTGGCCGTCCAGAAAATGTCCTGATATCAATGCTAGCTGACGACAGAAATCACATTAGCCCTTCGAAGAGTTCTGAAAGCACGCAAAGTCTACTGCTCTAGTTGTTTAACCGGACTGATTTGACGGTGTGGGAGGGGGAGCTGAGTCATAAAATGTTGCAATGTACATTATACTACTCACTACTCATTAAACATCACTTTTGTTTATTTATATTGCAAAATAACTATTATTTTGAATCTAAAATCGTATAATCAATAATCAAAATTAAGTATTTTTTCCATTTTTTTTTTGAAAATTCAACCCCCTTTCGGTAGTATTAAATTTAGAATTTAAATTGTTTTATTATTTTTCTGTTAATCTCCATACTATAGAACAGCTTTTCCGCATAAGTAGGTTTTGATTAATAACAATATTTTTTTAAAATCGCATAATCAAATTTCAGTATTTTTCCATTTTTTTCGAAAATTCAACCCCCTTGCGGCAGTATTAAATTTTGAATTTAAATTTTTTTGTTATTTTTTTCTTAATCTCCATACCATAGAACATCTTTTCCGCATAGGTAGGTTTTAATTAATAATATTTTTTTTAAAAAAATCGAATAATCAAAATTAGGTATTTTTCCATTTTTTTCAAAAATTCAAGCCCCTTGCGGCGGTTCTTAACCTAAAATTTAATTTTTTATTTTATTTTTCTCTTAATCTCCATACCATAGAACATCTTTTCCGCATAGGTAGGTTTTGATCAATAATAATTTTTTTTTCTCCATATAAGAGCGATCCACCCTAATAATCAAGTACAATACATAATTTTTTTTGGAGTTTTGTATACAGTTAGGTTTCTCACATACTGTCGAAAGTAATATTTCGCACGCTATTCATGATATGATGTTAAAATTAATCATATATTTAGAGAATTGAAAAGCATTTAAGGTAATTTTCTCATTCTTTTACTGTGTGTAATATAAGCTGTCTTGGACAAAAGTTTATGTTTATGTAATAAATATGACTACCTGACAGCAACCACCTAAATTTTCTTTTTCGAAAATTTGACACAATGAGGTTCAATAAACACCAAATGTTAAAATAAACAAAGGTTGTTTTCCCTAGCTTAGAAACAATTAAATTTAAAAGCACTGTAAAATCCCTCCGAGCTTCGGACAGTGTTGAACAGTGGCTTATTACAAAGCTACTAATATTCAAAGACAAACATAATAATATCATTAAACTGAAAAATAATGCTTTATGAACCAAATACAAAAGAAAACAAAGTTATCCTCTGTTAAGATTCAGGCTGCTAAATATCATTAGAAACTTATTCGTAATTACCAAAACCTCATTAATTTCAAAATCGTGCATTTCTTATCACTACATTATCGGATTCCCTTATAATTAAAGAATTATAAAGCCGTTTCATCCCGTAAGTAAAGTTGGGATTTAAGGTTTTCCAACATTAAACTGGAGTATAATTACAAATTAAAAACATTCAGAAACACAAAGTAAGCTTACAAACGACTTTATTGAGAAGAACAAGCAAAAGAATAAATACAAAATAGGAAAACAATCAATATGAATTTAATGATTATTTAGATAAAAGTATACATTACAAACACTCGACTTTCCAAGTGACACAATAACGATGACATTAAATAAAATATTGTATTAAACAACTGATCTTGAAAAACATTATTGATGAACAATTTACACAGAAGTTCACTATCAACATACAAGGCGCAATAATAATTCTCGTTTCAGATCCACACATAATTAACAGCAAGTCTGATATAAAAAAAGATTTTTAACAATATTCCAAACAAGTTTTGAAAGAATACATCCAGTCAAAGCAAGTCTGGATGACAAAACAAATACAAACACTAATAACATTTGACGAAAAATTCTGTTTTACATAAATAGCCTGTTGCACATTGAGATTAATTCCTAATTGAAAATTACTATAAAGAAGAATTCGTAGTTTTAACGAGACATAAGTGATAATTCGTAGGAAACGATAATGACTGCCGAAGCCTTTATGAATAATAAAAACTTTGCTATGAATGATAGAATCAACTTCCATTATATTAATTAAAACTTTGATTCTGTTTGAATTTTCTAGTTATATTAAAATCTTGACAAATAATTTTAAATTTTGCGATTTAGTTTAAACTGGAAAACAATCTGAAATTAAAATATTTTTCCTAAGACTAAAAATTGTTCCAGTAATCTTATTTCTTTATAATATTTTATTTTTTCATTTCCCACAAGTTAGGTACATATTTTAAAAATCTGCCAGATAACAAAATTAAACCCCATTGATAAACCAACCCCCCATAAAAGAACTTGACCATGCCAATCAATGCCGCCGTGCAAGGCAAGACGACGAACCTGCTGAATTGAACCCCAGGTACAGTGATGAGCATGCAGTTCGGCGATAGCTTCGATGATGGAAGCAAGCAATTCAAAATTTCCGAACTGCAGTTTCGTTCTGATCCTGCAAGAGAAATACTAATTAAGAAAATAAATTCAAAATTACACAAAAAGAATGTAAGAAATCTCATTAAATAATAATAAATGTAAAAATTTAATAATATTCTCTTTTGTGCCTTAGCACTCAGTTAAGAAAAATTGTAAACAAAAGAAATGGAAAGAATATTTGTGTTGCGTGTTTTCAAATGTGAAAATGCAGACTCTAGAAATTAGAAAATGCAAGTCATATTTTTCGATAATTCAATCTGAAAGACTCAGTTTTCTAATTTTTTTGCAATGCAGATTGAAAACATGTTGCTTCAAAAATTTGTGAAACAAAATAAACTGAAGAAGGCGGAAAAAAAAAAAAAAAAAAAAAAAAAAACTGGTACATCTTCTTAATATCGTGTCAGGCCCCCCACGAGCACTCAGAAGTGACGCAAAACGACGTGGCATGGACTCGACTGGTTTCTGAAGGTATCCTGGAGGAAATTCACACCATGAATCCTGCAGGGCAGTCAACAATTCCATAGGAGTGCGAGGTGGTGGAGATCTCTTCTCAGCAGCATGTAGCAAACCATCCCGGATATCTTCAATAATGTTCATCTCTGGGGATTTAGGTGGTCAATGGAAATATCTAAAGTCATAAGAGTGTTCCTGGAGCCACTTGGTAGCAACTCTCGACGCGTGGGGTGTCGCATTGTCCTGCTGGAATTGTCCCAATCCGTCGGAATGCACAATGGACATGAATGAGTGTAGGTGATCGGACAGGATGCTTAAGTATCTGTCACCTGTCAGAGTCGTCTCTAGACGTATTAGGGGTCCCATATCACGCCAACTGCGCACGTCCCATACCATCACAGAGTCTCCACCAGATTGAATAGTCCCCTGTTGACAAACAGGGTCTATGGATTAATGATGTTGTCTCCATACTCGTACACGTGCATCCGTCCGATACAATTGGAAACGAGACTCGTCAGACCAGGTAACGTGTTTCTAGTCATCAACAGTCCAATGGTAGTGTTGCCGTGCCCAGAAGAGGAGTAAAGCAGTGCAGTCAGCAACGGTACACGAGTGGGCCTTTGGCTCCGAGAGCCCATATGAATGACGGTCCGTTGAACAGTTCGCACGCTGACACTTGTAGATGCCCCATCATTGTAATCCGCGGTAATTTGAGGAAGTATTGTACGTCTGTCTCGTTTAAGAATTCGCGTCTGAAGTCAATGGTCCAGTTTTTTCAAGGTCTTTTTTCCGGCCGCACCGATGGCAGAAATTTGATGTTTTACCGGATACTCAAAATTCACGGTACACTTGTGAAATGGTCGTACGCGAAAATCCAAATTTCATCACTACTTCGCAGATGCTATGTCCCATCTCTCGTGCGCCGACTATAACGCCCCGTTCAAAGTCACTTAAATCTTGGAAAAACGGCATTGCAGCAACAGGAACCGATCTAATACATTTGTCAGACATCTGTTGTCTTATATAGGCGCTGCCAACCTCATCGGGTTACGATTATTGGTTGCATATCTCCGTTATTTGCATATGTACACCTGTACCAGTTTTTTGGCTCTTCAGTGTACAAAGAGAAGCATATTTTGTCATTAAACTTTTAAGAGGAAATCAGAATCAAACCAGTTATTGTCAGAAAATTGGCTGTATTTCTTTGGAAAGATTTCTTTTCCTCTGACTAGCATGAAAATTCTACCTAGGTTTACACTTTTCAGTTATGAAATGACAGCTGGTTTAAAATAGGTTAGACTTTATATACAAATAGGATGTCGATACCTGAGACTAATATTGACACAATTTCTGCTTAAGGCGTCAAGGTGGCTTGGTTATTGAGTTTTGATTTACAGATAAGAGGAACAAGAATGCAATATTCGATTCCATTAAAAATGCGCCATATAACTGTCATTTCTATATCACAAAACGGGGAAAGATGTCTATCATGTTCTCAACTGATGATAACATACGACATACGTCGTCATCGCTGTCTAATGACCCATAACATATGTCATCCGACAATGTCATATTTTAAGACGGATGATAATTAATGAAACATTTTAGTAAAACATATGCACGATAGAAGAATATTTTGAACTATTTTAAATCATTAGTTGCATTAATATGTGTTTCAAGAGTCCACAGTTGGCAGCATTTTGAGGCAACTAATTAAATTCTTTTTCTGTAAATCGTCGATACTGCAATTTTACGGATGACTTTTTTTTCACTAACAATCATATTTTTTAATTAGAAGTTATAACCTCCAAAATTCGCATTAGGTGCTTCAGGGTGAGATGTAGATGATTGGCGTTGGGCCACTTTATCATTCCCTCATATCCCACAACTTCCTGCCCATTGAGGCGACAGAAGATATCAATTCAGAGTTATAAGATTTTACACACTTTTTAATGATAGGAGTTCGCAACTTCTCTGAACTACCGCAGAAAGATCTAAAAAAATTCGACTTTTTCGGCAGGCAACTCTTGGCCTCACGTCCTGCGTACTCTTACCCGCCACGTCGGGTAAGAGTACGCATTTGGCATTTTTTCCCTTGCGTTTCGTAATCTATATTATTTTAAAGCTAAAATTTTAATTTTTTGCACCCTTCTTTCTAAGTTAATAAACTATGATTCAGTATATTTTCGAGGCTCTAACTTTTCAATTCTCATTAAAATTATACATAAGGGAAAGGAGGGTAAGAGTACGCACCTAACGGAATTTTCGTTATAAAAATGAGATATATTTCGTTATAAAAATAGTTATAAATTTATCAATAAATAGTGATAAATGTTTTCAGATATTTAAGTAGTAATTTTGAAAATTACCCTTACTAAATAGATTTTCATATTTGTTCCCTAAGGTGGTCCGAACCCGTACCACCTTGGCAACATGCAAATGGTCGCCATTTCCACGACTCAAAACTATTGATATGATAAATTTATTAGAATTGAAGTAAATATGTTTAAAGAGAAGAAATAAGCTTTCAGGAAACGTATCATAACTCAAAGTTCTAAGAATTTAAACACATGTAAATTTAAATATCTTCTAACCTGGAAATTAGAACGACTACTCCTGAAAAGTGAAATCACTGCATACTATCGAGGCCGATCAAGGTGAACTCTTCAAATTCAGCCACGTGCACTGCAGATACATGATTTACAATGCAGTAGCACCATGTTGTGATTAAAAATGAAATTAATTCTACTTTTGAGGGATGGGCTACTTTAGGAATACTGGCCACCTTTGGCTCACCTACCTTATTTGCATTTTAAAAGTTTATTGCTAACTTTCTTCTCTTAGCATATACCCTTTCAACAAATCAGGTATTCTGTTTCTGTCAATAACAAGTCTCTCTCTAAGAGAATGGGGAACTACAAGAAAAACGTCAAATTAAATAATCAGCAAAAAAATATCTTAGAAGAATTTAAATCTTCCTTTTCGAAATTGGACAGAAAGCACATTAAAAACCATCTTCAGTCTATAATGTATTTTTTACTTAAATAACAAAGTAAAGATATTAAAATTGATATTTGGATGCATGATAAAAGAAAGCAATGGCAGTATTTGCAACATACAGTGTTCCCACTAATATCCGTTCCCCCCCCCCCTAACTTCTAAACAATGATAGCTTAGGCCATAAAGTTGGTGTCTAGGTATAGTAAAAAGGATATGCGCTACTCGATGAGACAACTTACAACACCATCTATCGGAAAATTTTGAAATTAGCGGTCCTATCTTATAAACGGTGAAAGATACGAGAAAAAAGAAAATTAAAGCGTTGTAGATCACTCTCGATTTAGTACGAAAAGATATCTTGCGTGCATTAATACTAAAAACAGAATGCAAAAAATGGACATTTGTTTGGTCAGGATTTCGAAAATTGTCATGCCATAAAGAATGGAAGAAAGGAACTGAGACACGTCCCTGTCTTCTGGATCATTTATTTATATTGCTCAAAATGCTCTCCGTTAGCCACTATACACATTTGCACTCTGGACTGGATTTCTCGCTGCACATTGTTCAACATAGCAGGTGTTACGGAGGCACAAGCATCAGTAATGCGTCATTGAAGATCCTGCAATTGTTGGCAGAGGGGTCGCATATACCTGCCCTTTTATGTGTCCCCATAAAAAGAAGTCCAAAGAGGTCAAGTCAGGTGAGCGCGGGGGCCACTCTACGAAACCACCATACCCGATGACTTGATTCTGGAATGTCTCCATTAGATTCTCATCAATGTCGCTTATTGAATCCTGCAGAAGCTTCAAGTACCGTTGTCCCGTTAACGTTCCCTCGTGAAATACTGGTCCAATGAGCCTGCCACAACACAGGCTCATATTTAGTCCGTAAGGTGGTCTTTTCTCGCTTCGCTCGCGTTTCAAGACAACAAATGATTCAATAAGGACAACAAATGATAAAAAGCATACTAGATGTACAGTAGTGTTCCGCTCATTCAGAATAGATGGGACCGGACGCTGTCCGGATCACAGAAATCCCGAATTCCACGGAATTGACCTTAAAATGACATAATACGCGTGTTAAATGGATAAAACTATAAAAATCTATGTTTTTTTCATAAACGCGTCTACCTTTTCCGTCCGGATCAACCGGATGCCCAAACAAGCGGGGTCCGGATTAGAGGGACTCTGCAGTGATATTTGCAATAAAAAAAAATAATTTCTTGCATTCTTGTTTTCGATGTTTGTCTAATACAGGCCGGTTTATTTCAGCCAGCTTTCACAAAATTGAACGTAATTGTAGTGAAATAAGCTCGATACCTATGGGCTTGGATAAGTTGGTACGTAGAATCGATCTGTCCTCCCCATTGAGCTGTAAATTCGGAGCAGATAGACTTGAAAAATATTAACACGTTAATCGCCGTATGAATGAAATACGATTCACACCTATTATCTAATTATATTACCCCTTCTCTACTGTAGTCAAAAATTATTCAAAGAAACTAAAAAACCAAGAAATATACTCCGAGAGAATAGAATTAAACAAGGAATCCATTCTAGTCCACTTTTTCAAGGGCTATAGACTATATTCGATATGGATTCAAATTAATTAGAAAATTTTTCTGTAAGAAGCTTGACTTTCATCTGAAAAAGCTTCTCATAGCCCTAAATTTCCGAATAAAAGAAGAACAAGACAAGTAACTAACAAAAGAATTTTTTTAAAAAGAACAAAAAAAAAACAAACAAAAAAAACATAATACCGTCATATTAATTGGGAAATTTTTTTGTAAGAAGCTTGACTTTCGTCTGAAAAAAGCTTCTCGCGCTACATAAACATTGTTTAAATTTTGTAGTGTTATGTTTAAATTTATTTTTAATTTTTTTTAAATTCCTAATTTAATTTTATTTGATAAACTTTATTCTCTACTGTAGTTAAGAGAAAGCAGAGTAGGATAATCGATTTTGATAGATGGTTCGAATTTCAGACGTGAGTCGTGGCAGCGTACATGTTAAAAGAATAATAAGCAGAAAAAAGAGATTGGGAATATAATTTAAATCCTCATTTTCAATATTAAACAGAAAACACACTCAGCTCAATCATCGACTTTTGACCCATTTATTAAATAAAGCACAAATGAAAGACTGGAAACTAAATATTTAAATGCTTACAACAAGGTAATATTTGCAATGTAAATATATATTCCATAATTTTTTTCTGGATTTCTTCAGGCATAGGCCTTTTCAACTGCTGAGACTAAGGCTCTTTATTAATTTTCTCCCTCGAACATGTGTCTAAATAAAACATTAGTGTAAAATATTACTTAAAAAGAGACAGAATTATTTATCCAGATTTTCAATTTAATATATAGAACGCAAACAATCTAATCGTCCATTAGTCATGATCTTTTAAATAACAAATAATGAGAACAGACGACAAAAAGAATATCTCTCTATCATAATGAAAATAATTTCAAGTTCATTGGATTCTGATAACCAGATAATAATTAATGAAGGTCTTTTTAGGCAACTTAAATACGCGAGTAGATATTAATAAATAGAAGTAAAAATCGTAAATATGTGTCTTCTCAGGCGTACCTATGGAAGGGCCGTGGGGGGATGTACGCCCCGTGCGGCACTTAGAAAAGAGCGGCAAAATCAGACATGCAGGAAAACAATTTAATTACTAAGAAGAGAAGCGAAACTATTTCAACCCTTACGGACAAAAAAAAATCCATTGTAATTAATACTTTTCGCCTTTTTTCGGTAAATTGCCGGTAAGTGAAAGAAAGATTGGTGTTGGAAGCATGATTTCACAACATATCTGCAGTGATCAAGGCCGTCAAACGACGAATTGCGTTATTAAATCAATTTTTCCTCCTGGAATTTATTATTTTTTATTTTGAAGTTTGTGCAACTTGTACAGGAAGGACGACATAACAAAAGCTCGCCCCTGGCGACAAAAGTTGCAGGTTCGCCTCTGGGTCTTCCAAATGTATTACATCAGTAGAACACAAACTGTGACCAGCACGTGTGTTCAACATTTCCTTCACACTGCACAAAAGCATTTAATTTTATTTTTTCAAAAGTTTTAAGCAGAATCTGACTCTGAAAAAAACGCATCGTCAAAAGCAATTCGTGAATGAAAGTTATCAATCCTTCTATATACCTATAAATAATCCATGCGTCATTACATATCATCATTCTATTCATTACATATCTATTCTGATCCTTACTTGCAAAAGAAGGCTCTTCAGCTGAAATATTCCTTCCATTCTTTTCTTTATCGGATTCCTTGTTTGAAAGTGTATCAGATTCTGAAAGGATAAAAGTATTCTGAATCTTCTCGTTAACGCTTTAGAGCCGGTTGAATCTGAACTTCAAGTTACAGTGACAGTTGTTCTGATATTAGAATTTAAGTAGAAAAAATAAGTTATAATTTAAGAAAAGAAGTGCTTTTAAAAATAGGAAAATGTGAAATCATTACATATATATTCTGATCCTTACCTGAAGAAGAAGGCTCTTCAGCTGAAATTTTCCTTCCCTTCTTTTCCGTATCGGATTCTTTGTGTGAAAGTACATCAGATTCTGAAAGGATAAAAGTATTCTATATCTTCTCGTTAAGTTAGATTTTCAAACATTTTGCCAATTAAATGTTTGAGCTTTAATTAAATGAGAGACGCTTAGTAAAACGGAATTTTATTATTTTATTATCAAAAATAGTTTATGAGAATAATCAATTATATGAAAAGATTTCAACACTGTGCTCGTCATTAGCACGAGCCGAGATTTATTTTTCTGCTTTTAAAAGATTATTTAATTATTTTATTATAATTTATTTGTAAATGTATGACGGAAAAAGAACATTGCACAAGTGAAAAATAGGGTACTATAATTATTTATCAAACAAAAGAAAAAAAGTGCTATCCAGATAGACGTTCGTCTTTCATTAAACACATTGATCATAATTCACTATTAAGACTGTGGCTAAACACTGGTGTTAACGACGAACATGAGCAATCTTACGAAAAAATACTAATAATAAGAGTATGTGCATTTAAGCACTTCGATATTGCGAGTTTTCTTATTAAAATCGGTAAAATCGGTTCTTATAAATTCGGTAAAAAACACGAACTCAGTGTATAGAGTAAACCTGTCATAATTTTAAGAAACATTTTTATAAAAGTAAAAATGTATAATATTATTATTAGTAAATATAACTAAATTAAATGCAATTAATTTTTTTTTAATTACCTTCCAAGTAAAGGGGAAAATCCGGTTTATTAAAATGCTTCATTCTTTTGCTTTCAGCATAAGGTAGAGTACCTCTCTCCGAAAAATCATAAATCTCAATCACTACATTTTAAGATCTAACGTCATTAAATCCATTTTAATTCAAATAAGACATAATAAACTCTTTATGCCATCCAGTATTAATCATTTAATTAATAAGTTCAGTTATTATTTATTGTCTATGGACAGGATGGCATTTAGAATTTACGTTATTATAATTAGTCCAGTGAACGAAGGTCGAAAATAGGGGTGAAAAAAATGAAATCATATAGTTTTGAAAATAAATACACATGTTCGTGAGGAGCTCCTGTTGAACTAAAAGTTCCCGGGGGAATTCGCACTGCCATCATGAATTTCATCCCCTTGTTTTACTTTTTCTTGAATATCTCAAAAACTAATTAAATTTCAAATTACACGTAATAGAAAAAAATTAAAGAACGTAAAATTTCTTACAAACTTATGCTTTTATTTATCTTCTAGCTTTAATTGTTTCTGAGATATTCAGAAAAACTTCAAAAGGGTGATAAAATACAAGATGGCGGCAAATTTAGAGACCCGTGATCTCTTAAACTAATAAAGCTAGAACAAAAATAAAAGCAAGTATGGGTTGGGAATTTTACATTCTTTAATTTGATGTATTATACGTAATTTGAAAATTAAATAGTGTCCGATATATTCAATAAAAACTTAAAAGCGGGTACGAAATCCAAGATGGCGGCGCGAGCTCCCCCCCTTCCCTTCCCAGTACCGGGAACTTTTAGTATGTTCAACAGGAGACTCTCACGATCATGTGTACAAATTTTCAAAACTATACGATTTAATGTTTTTTCAAACCCTTCTTTAACTTTTCAAGCGAATGAGAACAACAAACGGATAAGTTTTCCCAAAGATGATTGATAGATGATGACAGAAAAAATAAAATTTTACAGTGGTAAATACAATCTATAATTTCAACGCAGAAATACATGACGTTTACAGAAGCGTTGTATAAATAAGCTTTCTTTTCTTTCGAAAAATTATTTATTTGTAAAACAAAAAGCTCGAACCCAGTAAATATTACGATTAAACAATGCATGAGTTGTAATGGGGCGGGGGGGGGGGAGTGAAACGTCAATTCGATGCTCTTTGCAGTGGCTTCTCATCAGCTCAGAAACAAGAAGTGCTGCAAAAGGTTTCGATAATACTGAGTTTTTGAACAATGTTCATATCCGGCATAATGCGATGTGCACTTTTATATTCAATTTTTCGCTCAGAGAAAGCTGTGAAAATACGATTTTTTGAAGGTCTGCTTTCAAGGAGGTTCAGCTTTACTTAAAATCCTCCAATACTAATGATTGATTCCTCCTTATATATAGTTTTAACTGAATAATATTTTAGAAAATTATATTTAGAAAATCATCTTGTTTTCTAAGAGTGATTTATAACAATAGAAAACGAATATTCATAAACCAGACACGTTTTTGCCGAGGCAGCATGAAGTGAAACAGAAACCCATAAATCAAGAGTTATCCAAACGCAATAATCAGCTGTCAAACGTTCTGAAATCGAAGAAAAGCCAAATGAGGAAGCGAAAGCGAAAACGAAAGTAGCTCGCCAAGCAATGATGACTGCAGCTCGAGTACCTCTAAATTCAAAGAGAAAAAAGGTTGCCTTTTTCTTCGGATTTATTTCTCATCTGCTCAGTGCACGAATTTTGATCCTTCGGAGGGACACAATTCTTTGCACCTCAAGCCTGTGTCTCTCTTACTTGCTGATTGATTTTCCGTCTTCCTTTTACTTTTTTTATTACTTTTTCGCCATTTTTGTTGATTCTTGAACTCTCAAAGCGGAAAAATAATTAAATAAGAATAAAAACGAAAATACAAGCTTTTAAAATAATTTCAGGGACGAGCCACTACTGGCACTTTGGAATTAGAAAGTGCTGATGGTTTTTTTTTTATCTCCATTTCTAAATAGGAATCTTTTGGAACTACTTACATGTATATTTGAATTATATAGAAAATTGAAACAGTATAAAAACCAAAAATTGAATTAATACACCAACGAAAACTTTGATGACTACAAATTAATTAGAGAAGCAGTTTGTGAAGAGAGATTACATGCTCACAACTTATTTTACCGATAACTCGCATATTTACCTATGAACTACAATTCGGGAGCATTAATAAATCGCTTTCGTTTTTGAGCTTGTTGATTTAAATCCATCTTAGATTCTGAAAGGAAAAATGTATCCTTAAGTTTTTGTCACAAGTTAGATATTCATATATTTTAGGAATTAAATTTACGGGGTCGAACTAAATGTAAGATAATTTAGATAATTCATAACACATACAAATTTTTCAAATTCTCTATCAAAATTATTAAAATGACAGAATCTTAATTTTTTGCGTTATCAATTTATCATTTAACTCTTCAAAATAGGTAAAGAACTCATCAGGCCTTGTAAAGATTAAGAAAAATTATAGTTATGTAAATTGCCAATAGGCATTGTATAATATGAATCATACAATGTTCCGAATATTTTCTATATTCAGAAAAATTTTCTGCTCAAACAAACTTAATTTATCTTTTTTCTTCCCAAATTAGTTGATGTAATAATATGAAAAGTTTCATTTTCACCACTTATTACATGCAAAACAAATTGAAGTCGTCATTTTGTTTAAAAGTATTTGTTTCATGTTTCAATGCATTTAAAACCAGTTTTCTTAATTCTGTTTTTCTAAGGAATTAAAAAAGATCTACAAGATATTTTTTTAATTATATAACTTTTTTATATGTTTCATTAAGCTTTGTAATGTTTTAAATAAATACCACGAATTGTATTCTGGATCTTTTTGATGAATTAGAGAATTGATATGCTTAAAATAATGCCATTAATCTTTTTTGTTTTGTATGAGAAGTTTCCGAAATTTTTTTTAGTTGCGCAGTCATAAAGAAATTTAGCAAAGATTTTTTTTTATAACAACATCAGCGCTTTACATGAATTTACATATAATTAAAACATTTAAATGTAACGATGTTGGCTGAGCTTTTTGAAGAGTTTTTTAATGATTATTTAAGGTCACTAGATAAGGGAAAGGAGGGTAAGAGTACGCACTTAGTGGATTTTTTGTTATAAAAATGAGAATTGAAAAGCTAGAGACTCGAAAATATTCTGAATCATGGTTTATTAACTTAGAAAGAAGGGTGCAAAAAATGAAAATTTTAGCTTTAAAAAATATATATTACGAAACGCAAGGAAAAAAAATGCCAAATGCATACTCTTACCCAACGTGGCGGGTAAGAGCACGCAGGACGTGAGGCCAAGAGTAGGCACCCTGAAAATTTAGCAGTAGTCGCATACAAATGCTACACAGCCTTCGTAACTGGAACATTCCTCTTGCCACCACTACTTACATAATCCACACTGGATCTAATCTTCATCATAAGTTTGTTCGCAGCCTGGGACTATTGTCCCCTCATTATTTGCCGAACTTGTTGAGGGAACTGGGTTTTCGATAGAATTCAGAATAAGTTTTTTCTTTGCTTTCAGGGCTTTTCTTTTTTTAGTTTTGCCCCTATTTTTATTTTTCTTAATAACTCTATTGGCTTTTACTTCCTCTAATTCTACCTTTTCCTTTTCGTTTTCCTCTAACAAATTTGTGAATGGAGACAAAGTCATGATCTCAGAGTTTTGAGATTTTCTTTTCCTTTTAGCTCCTCGTTGTTCATGTCGAGGAAGCGGCACGATTGACTGGATACTGACATCTATCTGAGAAGTGGAAGGTGAGACTTCATTCGTTTCAGATGCAACTGTGCAATTGTTATTCAAAAGGTGCTAAAATTACTAGTGAAGAAGAACAACAATCCTCACTTATAATGTCAGGGTTGTATGGGTCAATCAATACCTGTAACTGGGAAAGATTTTTCTGCGAGTTCAACCCTGGCTGTGGCGCTATAAGCTTTTTGAAAAACCCCTGAACTTCGTACAGTCTTATTACTTTTTCTGGATTTTGTACGAACCATTTCTCAGCTTCAGATGAGTGTAAAGCTTTCAAAGGGGCAAAGAAACATTTATCCAACGGCTGTAGCTCATGACTCGCATGTGGTGGAAGAGTAAGAAACGTTACATGATTCTCTCGACAAAAAAAAAAACTGCAGGTAGTGAGCAGCGGGATGTGTCATTATCTGCTATTAACAGAACAGGGTCTTCTGCAGACGGTTTAGCATGCTTGACAAAATGTTTCAGCCAGACAAAGAAAAAATGGGAATTCATGTAACTAGTGTCGCTGATCAAGGGCAAATGTCCATTGGGTGCATCTTTGTACAAAAGAGGATTCATTCTCTTCCTAGAAAGTATCGATGTAGCCGGAATTTTACAAGCAGATTTTTTGCCTTTTGGTGTTATCACATTCGTTGTTCTATTGGGGACTGTTGAGATACCAGTCTCATCCATACTGAATTTTCTATGGGCTGGAAACTTTTTCTCCAGACAGCAGCTTTTCAGATTATTATCCCAATCTCATTTTTTAAAATAATATTAATAATGATAAAATAAAATGCAAAGTTTTGTTGGAATGGCTGCTTCAAATTACAGAGCTGATAAGAGTACTCATATCTGATCTGTGCGCAGTGGCGGACTGGCCATGTTGCCAGCTTGCCCTATGGCAAGTGGGCCCCTTAATCATAAGCTGATATGGGCCCCCAGGACATGTGTATGTGAAAGAGAGAGAAAGGGAAGAATTTTTTTTTCTAGAGAAATTCCTGCGTCTTTTTCTAAAGCAAACAAAATATCATGTAGTTTTATGTTCCTCACACCATCTTTTCTTTCTGTGAAAGGTCTGGACGCAATGACCACTCATATCTCCCCCGGCAAGACGGAAGAGGTGACCCCTCCGAGCAGGAAGGCTGCGGTCCTTGGAAATGTCTAAATAACATTCTTTTTTTTTCTTTCTTGTTATTGCTTTTTACAGTAGTAAAACTGACGGACAAGCGAACAAAGAAAACTGTCTACTTCGGACCGCTGAAACCAGGGTCACTTACCATGAGAAGGGGAATCATGTAATTTGACAAAATGGCATCGTTGAAAAGGGGTCACTCGCCCTTTCCTTGGGGGTTGGTGTCTATGGGAGTGCTTCTTTGGTTATCTTAACAAGGCTGTAAAAACGGTAAAGGGCGCTTTCTTTCCTGGCCCTGCCTTTCTTTCGTGAAAAATAATTGGGGTGTGAGCAATGGTATTCCTGTTTTCAAAAGTGAGAGTAGAACATGCTTAGCATATCTTACAAAAGAGAAAAAAAAGATTTAGAGAAGATGAACTCAGATTTTCCCTATCTTTACATTGCTTTTCCAGTATTAAATACTGACACCCTTCGGCGAATAGCTGAATAATTCAGCTTATTAACTGTATGGATTAAATTAAGCCAGCCAACTTTAAATTCACTAACTTATTTAATTTTTGGTAAGCTGAAGCCATTAATTGTTACAAAAAACCAAGAAATAAATTAGTTAAAAAATTGAAAAACAGTGGACAGGAAATGTATTAATATTTGAACTAAATTTTGATGTAGTTTTTGATGATGTTTCGCATCTGATGAAATTAATGACTTAGGTTTTTACATTTAGCAGATAAAAAAGGCTAAAAATCTTGAGAGTCAATGAAGTTATTTTTTTTATTGGTCAAACATAATTTTAATTTAAATTACATTTATTACACTTTATTAAGCTAATTATAGAGTGAATATTTAACCTAATTAAACACAAAATGAATAATATGATATAATCTCCAGGAGAAACTTTCTTTTCGTAACAGGAATAATGAGTTTTAAGATCATTACTAAAATTTAAACCGATCATAATAATATTGTAAATATGTCTAAAAAGTAAATTTATTTGAAGTAATGAGGAAAGAAAAAAATTGGCCTAAAAAAACTGGTGAAATGGAATGCAATTTATTGCATTGAAAAAAGTTTTTATGCTGTAAGATGAAAATAAAATTTTATATTATGCTTCTTCTTTATCAGAAGACAAATATAAGATTTATTGATTTGAAGCAATGAAAGTTGATTGACTTTCATTACAACATTTCAAAGTATTGTTAAATATTATGCTTAAAAATATTTTTTTAATTGCAAAATTAAGGAAAAAATTGCACAGCAACTAAACTGGCATCATATTGAAAGATAAAAATTTTGAAATTTAATAATGTGTAAAAATTATTTTTATGTGATAATATTTTTTGAGTTATAGTTGAAAAAATTCCCAGTTCTTGATTAATTTTTAATTAATTAAAATTTAAAAACTTTCCTTGATGTATATTCCTACGCTCTTATAGTATGTTTGTACCAAATTTGGTGACTCTAGATTCAACGGACTGTAGAACATCAACGGACAGATAACAACCTACACATACATTCTCTTTTATTATTTGTTGACATTTGCATACAAAAGCATAATCAGAAGTAAAACATAGAAATAACACTATGGTACTTCGTGTTAGATTTTATTGCTTAAAAAAATAAAATGCAGCTATAACTTATAATTGTCTTGTTTTCAACTGTCTTGTTTGAAATTGATTTAGTACAAAAGTTTAGTTCTTTATATGTAAAGAGGAATTGTTCGTCTTTTATAAAAAATCTACTGTTTCTGTCCAAACTTTATGAAATTTTTCACATGTGCTCTTCAAAACAAAAGGAGAATCACTGTCAACTTTCAAAAGTCCTGTAGTTAATTAAAATTTCAGTTGTTAAAAATTGGGCAAGATTTTGTTGTTTTTCCCGTGATATCTTTCAAAACTCATTTCAGAAGAATGATTTCTTCATTATTTTAGAAATTCAAAAATATTTTTGTAATGATATAAATTTTTATGACAAATTACGAAAATATTATTACTACAAATCAAACTAATAATCATTAAAAGAATTTTCGTCCCTCACTCACTCTTACAAAAAAAAAAAAAAATACCGTACTAATGGACAACATTTCTTCTGCACGCTTTGTCCCTAAAACCGTATAAGAAAAATTTAACCTAAAGAATTTAAAATCAAACATTTTTTCATAATATTTTCGTTATTTTACTCGGGAAATTGATTTTAACCCTGTGGGGGAGAAATTTATTGGTATTAGACTTGGTGGCAACTTTGGATTCTTGGTGTCTATCTTTAAAAATAATATTCTATGCTGTTATCAATTCCTTGCTTTAGTTTGAACTCATTTAATCCTGCTTTGTAGATCGAACTATTAGAATTTAATTGTAGGGCAGGGTGGACCTTGAAGAACGAAGTCAAAATAAAAATCATCACTGAGAGTTTGTCTTCCATCCCTACATTAAAAAGTAGTAAAATCAAATAAAAATTTGTAGGATGTCCAAAATTAAATTTCTGAATTCAAAGTCTTGTCAGTCTCATCTGGGTCAAAATATACTGGAAAGCCAGGTAATGATCTCGTCGCAGAGAAAAAGTCCTTCTCTGTGGAGCTTGCAAACCTTTTTGCTAAGATCGTCACAGAATATGATTAAATATTAGTATATCCATACACTCATTCTTTTATCAAACGGATCTGTAAACAACGCGTATGAAGGATTATAATCCCAATGCTAAGAATAACCACTTAATAACTAAAAACTACTAATTATCCACGAGTCTTTCTCTTCATTAGAATTTAGTTGGAATAATATCATTATTTAGATTTAGCTTAGCTGAGAGTCCCGATTATGGTTAAGTTGGGGGTTTCAATATTATGCCGACCATTATGCTTGTTTTTACTCTTTTAATCAGGATGTTCGTTTTTCAGTTCTTAATAGGCCTGCATCGATTGACAATATATTAAAAGAACTTTATCTGTAAGGAGTGAAATCCATTTTTGAGATATCGCAGCATATTTGTAATAATATTAGTTTTCGTAATGAATGATCTAATAATATTAGTGAATTCTGTTTTCCAAAGCTCAAGACAAAGAAAAGAAATTCATTGTCTGAAGAGAATTTGGAATTCTCTGTATATTGCTATCTATTGGAAAGGAATTGTTAGATGATGTGGATGCAGAAGTAATTATTGACATACCATCATCTAGTAAACTCAACAACTGACTAGATATCTAGGAAACTCAAGCGAGCAACTTAATGAGTTCTGTACTTTTGAGTTGTTAATCTTTTAAAATAAGAAGTATTCTGTAAAATTATTGAAATTGGTACATGGTTAGCTCTAAAATTTCAGTTTGGTTAAAAAATTATCAAATAACAGTATAGTTCCAAAATTACGGTAAGCTATACACCCACCAAAAATGATTTAAAATTCAATCATAAATTTGTTTTCGTATTTCTTACTTTCAATAATATGTATAATACATGTATACTATAATTAGTAATTTGACTAGCGAAGTGAGGTCCTGTTTTCACTGGACCGTTCGAGTGAAAACAGTTCGTTTGTCAGTAATTTACTGACTTGTCTAATACAGTCTGTTGGTTTGTAATTTGTTTTGTCACGACCAAATGCGTTGTTCGATTTTCTTTGAATTTGGCATGAGTGTTTTTTGATGTCGGCGAAAGCGACCGTATGTGTAAAGATTTTTATTTTTTTTATTTCGTTTCATGATAGTGGATGCTTAAATGATTGCGATTCATGTAATGTTAAGTGTTTTTCCAACGATTGTAGCACGAAACGCCGTTCATAATGCCTCCAAAAATACCTCTAATAACAACAAATTACATCTTATTGTGATTTTGTTAATATTGATAAAAGCAGACTTTTAATTGTACTTTAATTAATAACGATAAAAGCAGAGACTTGCACAAATAATTTGGATTCGGAAAATAAATGGCTAAACTTTTAAAGACTGAAATGAAGAGCAGTTTTTTTTTGTGGGGGGGGGCGAGTTCTACTGTTCACATAACTACTAGTATACATAACAGCTTTTTAGAGGATAACGATATAGTATAATGTCCATTTATTGATTTTAATTGATTATATTTATAATAAATAAAATTTAAAAATATAAAGAGAAGTATCATTTTTGATATGAGTGGGCCCCCATTGACTGCTGGCAACCGTTGTTTTCAGACCCAGTCCGCCACTGTCTGTGCGTACTCTTAGCCGCCGATGTATTGCTTCTCTTAATCGTCCATAGATGATCGTAGCATTCACTCAAGTTAAATTCTAATGTAACCACCTTGTTCTGATGGGAACAAATGTCATAATGATATTTACTTTGAAAGCAAGCATTAGTCCTTTAATTACAAAAAAAATTAAGATTTCTTCACAGAAAAATTACATGCTAACATAACGAAATCATATATTACCTGATAAATAAAAGACAGCAAGGGTTAAAATAATAATGGCGGTCTCTTGAGAGAGCTGAAAACACTTGTGTTGATATGATCACACTCGCTTCTGCTTGCACTGTTGCCAACAACAAAATCCCTGCGTACTCTTACCCCCACCTCCCTTACATGAAAATGATAAATATTTTAATACTTATCAATTTATTTTTATCTTATGTACGCGGGAGGGGGGACGGTTCAACTAATGCTACACGAAGAGCCTAATGAAATGGATCGAATGATTTCTTTGTATTTCTTAGGTTGTAAACTTAATATATCTCTAAAATTGTAATAAACTTAAAGAAATTCTAGTTTATTTTTCATTTTCATCAGATCAATTGCTTTTCATTAACAGTCTTTGAAGTATAACCGTCTGAAGCAAATATTTCCTTAGATTTTAGATAACAACTATCCTTATAATCTTGCTAATGAATCTTAGAGTTTGAAGGCTGAAAAGATTAACTCAGGGGTAGGGGACCATTTTGCACTGAAAGGCCCGATTAAATTTCGGCAGTTGGGCAAAAGGTCGCACGAGCAAAATCTTAAAGGTTATCGTTCTGTAATTATTATTATATTACAGACAAGTAAAATATTACAATGCAAATTGTAAATAACTAGTAAAGCCGCATAAGAAACTCAAAAAGGCCGAAGGTTCTCCACCCCTGGATTAACTAAAACTGCGTTGCATTAAGAGATTTATAAGTTTAGATATTTATGCGATTAAATTATTTTATTTTCGTCTCAGAAGCTCAGCAATATTTTTACATAGACTTAACTTGTAAACTTATATTAATTATATTTGAGAAATTTCTGAAATTAAATGAACGAAAGAATATTTAACCTATTTAAGTCAGAAATTTTATTCTAGACTCCAAAATTGTAGTGACGAAAAATTGTAGCAAAATTTATTACGTTAAGGGATTGTGGTATTCATTCGCCTGAAAATCATTTAGTTTTAAGATTTTTATAGAGTAATATAAAAAAAAATATTTCAAAGATATATGTCCATAAAGTTTAGTTATACATTTAATAAAAAACTACAAAGAAAATATATGAATATATAGAAAAATTACCAGAGCTTTAAATACAAGAAGAAGTTGCTAAAAGTTTCAATGAAAAAAATCGATAGTAGATTAGTTGATCAAGATAAACACACTTGTAGATAACAAGTGCAACAAAAACAATACAAGATTCTCAAGAAATATTAAATTATGATTAAGATATCTTAGAAAATATCTTTTGGATTCCAAATAACTGTGATAACTTTTCCGGAGAGACTTCATGAATTGATCTTTCAGAAAAATTCGTGTTAATCACCTCTTTTCATTACATAGCCCTATCAATGAAGTTGGGACAAATAATACAATACAACATCAATTTCTTTTCCATGTATGGATTTAAAGATCATTAAAAACACTTACCGCCTCGTACTTTTCGGGACGATTGCTGAGCGAATAACTGCAGCAATCCGTCGTACTGGATAAGCTCTTTCTTCCCTTAGGGGAAACCTCAAAATCCAGTGGGTCAAAGAGCTGGACCACAGGTTTTCCCCACAGAGGACTATAAAGGAAAACTATAGTTCATAAGAATGGCCAAATCGGAACGAATGTTACAAAGAAATAAAATGAACGATAAAAAGGAAAATTGAATGATAAGAAAAGAATGAAGAACAGTTATAAACGTAATTAAGTCGTCATCGAATAATTATTGTCAGTCATATTTAATACGTCTGTCATAGGCATCTTCGGCGATCAGCTGGTTCTACCACCTTATTAGTTATAATGATTCAGTTATATCAAGGAAATTTGAAATTAGCAAGTTGCTTAAAATAGTTATTTTTGTATTTTGTATTAAATTTTTAGAATTAAAGCTATCATAATAATCTTAAGTTTTCTTAAAGGTAATAAATAAAACTGAAGATTCCAACAAATGATTACTATAATAAACCAAGTAAAATGTTTAAATTCTTGAATTTTTAGATGCTTTTAAGATAAAAAAAAACATTTATAAAATCAAAAATCATATTCAAATGCATCCAAAATCAAAAAGTAGAGATAGATAATCTTCAGTTACATCAATTCAAACTTCAAATTTTGTCTGAAGGTTAAATAAATCTGATGTTCACAGAAATGTAAATGAATACATTTATCCGCTGCCACTTCTCAAATATCGATTTGAACTTTTGTAACAATATTAAAAAAAATTTAAATTGATTTTATTTTCAAGTAAATATGGCATGCAAATAAAAAATGTATTATTTGAAATAAAAATTGAAATAATACCTGAAACTCGAGACAATACTAGAGAGTATTTAAAATATAATTAGATTCAATCAAGAATCATTTATCTGGACAAAACACTGTGTAAATGCTTTTTAATTCAATTTTCTATTATCTATTCTAAACTATTTGTGGTATCTAATTGCGTTTGGTGAAAGATTGGTTGATCATAGAATTTGAATTTCAAAAAATGAATAATTAACTTTTGTAACGTAATTCATTAAAAACTTCCGGGAGTGAACGTCGAAATTTTTCCTCACCGAACCACTCGTATGTTCGCTAGAAGAGATTTGTTCTTTCTGTTATTCCTTCCTACCTTCGCCGGTCAGGGGAAAGCAAACAGTCTCCTTCAGAGACATTGACCACAGACAATGATAATTAAAAATTTAGTAAAAATGAGATTAAAAATCGTATAATATTCAAATTAAAATCACTGGAAAGATAATTGTTTGTACTTCAAATTGGTGAGAAACTATATATAATCGTATGTAAATGAAGGTAATTCAGATATAGCATGATTCCTATTTGAAGACAAAATTCAACTACACAAAATTATGGTGGTTGAATTATAATCCACATGTCAAATTATTGACATGTTTGGAAGCATTTGTTAATGAGATTAATTATTATAAAAAATTGAGAAAAGAAATATGTCTCTAGTATGATCTGGAAAAATTAGTATTCACCTTGGATGAGTTTTAAAAGTAATTTAAGTAAAATTTTCAAAGTCTGTGTATATTTTATATTAACAATCACAATAATGAACCTCATTTTCTTTATGTTACATTTTGCAGCATGTCGTCAAGCGCAATTATTTGAATAAAATTCCTACTGTATTTTAAACTATGCGTTCATTTTACCGTTTACGTGTGTATTCGTTTCTGATTCATCGCATTACAAGCAATCCAACTGAAGGGACTCGAGTTATATCGTCATAATTGCGATTCTTAAATGAAATATTGAAAGATCACCAGACAGATGGTTAGTATAAATTTCAGTTCTAATGATAAGAGTAAAAAATTTGCCCATTCGGAAGGTGGGTTTACACGAGGCCAATAATATATGGACAATAAATTCACGCATGCGTGGAAAGAATATCAGGCATGTGCAGAAAGGATAGCGCATACGAATAAGAGAGGGCAATGGCAAGTTCTAGTCCCAACGGAACAACTACATGCTATTGTCCGACAATATTTGCCTCGTGTAAACCCACCTTAAGGGGCTTTGAATCATGGAATCTCGATTGAAGGGGAAAAATGATTAGCCTATCCATCAGAAAAAAAAATAATGCTTTTATTATAAATAGGATACTGTGTGTGTGGGATTAAATGGCGCAAAGGACATAACCGAATTTACCGTCACCGTAAAATGTACAAAATTCTAGAAGGAAGCTAAAAATTGGAATTGGAGTAAAAAGATAAACAGATTAAAGCAAACATTTCTTAAAAATCTGCAACTCTTGTCGTGAAAGGTTATAACTGATTAAGGTGTGCAAAGATATAAAAAAATGCTATAAATATAAGAATAAAAGAAAATCTTTAAAACAATATTTAGACGGTCATCATAAGAGTCAAGGGAAACTATAAAGGAGGATGTAGGTGAAATCCTGTTAAAAAAATCGCTAACACTGGACACTAAAAGTCCAAATGTGTGCATTCAGTTAAGCCATGTTAAACAGACATAGAACAGTTACAGTGCGAGCAAATAGGAACTGATTCGAATTTCGGTGGCTTTGTAAGATCAGAATACAAGGTAAGAGCTTTTGAAGCACAATTCAGATGCGTTTTTAAGAATCAAAATCTTAATGAAATCTTACTGAAATACATCAACACACTGGCTGCCGATCACGCTTGTGATTCACACCTACCATCTAATTAGATGACCCCCTCTTTACTATAATTAAGTAGTCATCTAATTAGACAGAAAGTCGGAATCTCATGCATATGTCAGACAGTGAATTTGTTAGACTAAATCGTAATGAAATACTTTAGTATAGCTAAAATGATAGTCTAACCAAAATTATATTAAGAAATCAAATATCATAGAAGTAAGGATTAAAGGCAAGAAACTCTACCGATAATTTAAACTTTTACGTATTCAATTTAATTTTCTATTTTTTTAAATTCATGTCAAAATGGGAGAAATAAATCCTGTAAATTAAAATAAAGTGAAGTAAATAAAGGTGACCATCAAATGTTAATTAAAACTAGTGTTAACTCTTGAATCAAATTAATAAAATGTGCGCCTGTACTACATTTCAATAATATAAAATGATGCATTACATAAAGATATTTGTTCCCTAGAAGTATTTTTACAGAATTTGAAACTATTTCACTATCAAACGATTTTGATAAGCCAATATATCTTCTTCTACCTATTTTATTACAAATACTGGATTTAATGATTTTATATGATTTAAATGGTTCAACTAGAAGTAATTTTAGACTCTCAAATAGCAATGTTCTCCAATAATTGTTTCAAGAATTAGTAGAAATAAAGGACAGGCAAACATTAAAAAGGTAAATATCAGGTGTTTGGTGCAGTTGGACAGACATGACCTTTGCGCCATAAAAAGGCAATAAATAAATCAATAGCTCACAGAAATTTGTAGAATAAAGAATATCGGACCATGACATATTGTCAAAATTATTTTGTGCAATGTGTTATCATAAAATTATAGTTGCCAAATAATGGTGGACAAAATTATTTTATTTAAGGTATACATATACCTTTAAATTTCGCTAATTCTTAAGTATGTGAAATTTAACATTTTTATACAAAGGAAACGTTAAGCTATTGTGCAGTTATCTTTTTTACTGTAATATAATTAGAAAAAATTCCTTAAATTCTTTCAGATTGAATGATTCATACGTAATTTTATTTATGAATATACTTAAATCTAAGTGTATTTATAACTAAGTATCACACAGAGGTCAGAATCTTTAAAAAACTGTAACTGTGAGTTCTTTCACCCAGTGGGATAACATATGATAATTTTAAGACACCTATAATATTATGAATTCTAACCAGCTTTTCAATATTGGTAACTCATGATCATTTAGAGCGGTTTTTTGATTAAACCATTCTATTAAAATTATCAAATAGCTCTTTTAAATGAACAGAAATTATCTACTATCAAGTATTTCTTCATTTAGGTATTTTATTTTCCTACACAAATGTGTACTTGAGGTTGCAAATAAATTTCTAGGCCTGAAATGTCGCTGCAGAACATATTTTGAGCTGAAAAAGGATCGCGAGTAAAAAAAGTTTAAAAACAATCTAGACAACATTCTGCTTCAAACGATCTTGCTACAACATTCTGCTTCTTTTACGTTGCAATGATTCAACGATACCTTAATTTTTAATAATAAAGAAGTTTCATAAAATAACTGATTAGATTGGAGAATTAACACTATTTTGCGCTAAAAATAATGTTTTCCCAGGGCAAGAGAAGTTTCAGTAAAATCAGCAAATGTCTATATAAAAAATAGACAAGTGTATCCACTATGCCAAAATAAATTTCACTATATTTAGAATTTTTTCAATCTGTATAAATTTTTAAGCTGCCATACATGTGCTGTATTTTGTCTCTTTTAATTTCCTTTAAAATCAGTAATTAAAATTATCTTTGTTTGACTTTCATTTTTGAAGATAAAACATTATTACATAGGCCCACAATTGTCAAATATCTCAATATATATTGCAGAAATTAAAGATATAATCATGACATATATCCGTTTTAATATAAATATATTTGAAAGGAAATTGATCATGATGCTCTGATTAATTACTTTTTTTCTTTTTTTGATTAAATAACTAATTAAAATATCCTAATCAAAAACTTAATTTAAGCGATTAAATACATATATAAAAGAAATTCATTTAAATTTAGTATTTGTATAAATGTCTTAACAATTATATACTGAGGATTCTATTGCTGAATTCATAAATCTAGATGCGTTTCAGCAATTTAATTTCAAAATTATGCTTTTCCCACGGAAAAACTAGTGACTTTAACAAAGCCAAGTAAACACTGAAAATTATTTCAAAAAATTCATAACTGTTAAATTTCTTTCACACAAAAACTGATACGAAGCAAAAAACAGGAAACATAATCACTTAAATAAGAAGTTATTTTGAATGCTACTTACAAAGAGCTTATAAAAAATACAATCACCATGTCGTGTTCCACCGTCATATCATGCTCCAACATGGAACACAACATAATGGTTGACGAATGCAACTGTATCACCCGGACGCATATTTACAAACCCTACCCTGATAGAACTGAGGCAGGAAATCGGACAATATGATTGGCTCGCTTCGCCGAGAGCCGATGACGTCGTTCTTTGCTCTCGTATGGAAATTATAACAAAACAAGCGATTGAAGGTGGACTTTGAATTAGTTTAGGTTTTTGTTGCTTGGACTTCGCGAATTTTTTTCTACGATACACACCTACGTAGCAATTTTATTTAGTCTAGCTATTATCCTTTTTTTCGTTTTATTATTATTGGCATTAATAATAATAATTAACAATTTTACTATTATTTGGCATTAATTATAGTTAGACTTTGAAATATCAAATGAACTATTTTCACTCGAATGACGTCAAAAAAAACCAACAACATTAACCTGTTAGTTAATACCCTTCAAACAAAGTTGTTATCATTAGACTTTTCATTAGTATCATTTCTTACAGTGCGAGATGTTTTATTTTTTATGATATTTTAAAAAATAATTTCATTTTTAAAAATATTACAACACACGAAAGAATGTTTTGTGCTCAACTGTGGGAAAACGGAGAAAAGTAGGACGATTCTTGTTTTGTTATGATTGCCGTACGCTACGTGCGAGAGCTGAAAACGACGTCACTGCCCCTCGTAGCCAATGGTATTGGCCGATTTCCTGCCTCAGTTCTATCAGGGTAGGGTTTGTAAATATGCCACCCGGACAGACCCTCGAAAATCGGACAGCTTCAGGATCAGGATAGCCAGCACGATCATCCACGGATGCCCCATCTCGGAGGAATGAGCAATCATACGAAGTAACTGCCAAATTTATAGTAAAATAGGGGGAACCGAATTGCATCAGATATCGTTGGATAAGATATGATAAAAGCTGATTAGTTGAAAGATTCAAGTACCTAAGTTTCCTTTTCGAAACAGAAAACTGACTATTGGCAATTATTTTTTTGGTGACTGGCCAAAAAATTGTTTTATTCGCTTTCTTCTAATCATTTTTAACAACTGCAAGTTTTTTTTTTTATCCACCATAAGAAGTTACAAATACAATTCGATAAATGCATTAATAATGTCATTAATTATTATGTAATAAGTGATATGGAACGATCGTGATTGTAACGCGTTTCTTTGGTGTTTATAGCTGACGATAGCTACTATTATTTAATGGTTTTCGAAGACAGAAAAGTCTCTTTCGTATTAGATTCACTTTAAATATTTGATATATAATTAAATAATGCGTTTCGCAAATTTACTAGGTAAAATGTACTTTAATATAAATGGCGGATATATTGGTGAATCAGTTGCAATTTATAAATAAAGCCTTTGTGCAGACAGTTTACGTATATTCTTCTCTCGTTAATGGTAATGGGTATCCCGAACAATGGTAAATGGGTTATAAATTTTTAAAAAAATCTCTCTCTCATGTTCGTTTGATTCATTAAGAATGACCGCAAATCATATTCAAAAATGTTTAGAAGTTATTTTTAATTAACTTTAAAAATAATGTTTGCATTTAAATAAAAAGACTAATAATTTGTTATGCTGCATTTTTCCATTGAATAAAATGTGGCATAACAAATGTTTTCAGAATGTCTTTTGAAACAGATTTTCGATGCTGTGTACATGCTTGATATTAAATATTCTGATAAATCCGTACAAAAGTTTATTCATATTTATAATACGTATTATTAAGAATTATCTGAAAATAGAATTGTTAACTTAAAATGAAATCTCGATAATACATTTATACAAAATTCAAGTGAGAATTACTGCACCGATTTCTGTTTTAAAAAATCAGTGCATATGTTTTGGTTGGTGTTTTTCTTTCCTTTTATTAATTATTTTTATCGCTTTTAGGTCATTTTTCGTAATTTCGGGTTCTGCATCATTAGATATATAAAGATACATCACTATCATCATTTTCAATAGTATTTTTCACAGTATTTAGCCAAAAAATATAACATGAGAATTTGTGCTTTTAGATTTATTTCCTCATATTGTATGAGAATTTTATGATAGTGATTCACAGGGAAAGAGAGATTATTTTCGTAATCTGTTGCGTTTATATGGAAAGTACAAGTTGAAGTGTAACCGTCATGAGCAATTTAATTCCATTTCAGTCTTTATTTGAAAAAGATAAAAGAGATGTGAATCACCAGCAACCATCAAATAATTTCTATTTTTTTTTTCTTATGTGTTATTTTTAAGCAAATCATCATTTACATAATCATGCTGGAAAAGAAAACAAGTGCTTTCATTTCCTCTCATCTTTCTCCTTTTATGTTTGAAACACATATTAATTGATATCATTTATCCACAGTCATTTATTTAGTCTTGTTTTATTTATTCATTTTCCTCCTTGGCTTATAAGAACGCATCTGCACTTGATTTTGTAAAAAATAAAAATGTCTTATTGAATGAAAAAGTTTAGAAAAGATGCCCAGAGACTAAGAAGGAAACGAAATAATGGCATATGTGAAAGCTCTATTTTTATCTTCACTGAAAATATATTAATAACTTTTTATTGCCTCCATATAGAATTTATCATAGACGTTAAGAACCCTCACCTAGATAAATACTTTGTAATATATCAACGAACATATGATTATTTCGACGACGAGCTGTGATCCTTGACAGCACATATAAAACAGGAATGAATTATTTTGCAATTCATTCGTAAATTTTTGCAACTGTATCCGAATTTTACCTCCCTCATCATCAAAACGAATGAACGGCGTATCCGAAAAACAAAAGTTTCCAGACCGGTTCATTTACTAAGGAGAACCGTTCATTTCGTTTCGTTCCTTCGCTAACTGCTCGTATTTAGGTCGAATGATAAGGAAGGAAATTTAGCTCCACATGTATAAAAGATGCCCGGTGTTGTAATTCACGTTGGGGCATAGTTGAAAACAGTTCAATAAACGTCAGGGGATGATGCAATTCCGAGAGGACCCAGCCGATAAGACTTATTTATCCCCTGGGAAATTTTTATTCCTGTATATTTTATGATTAGACATGCGGGAGAGTTCTCTGAATATACGGAAGATAAGAGAGGAGGTCAGAGGTTAACAGTAAACTTAAGTGGTGCAGATTTAAGCAAAAATATTTTGGCATGGAAGATTGCCGATGGATTCCAGAAATTGACCTTTGATGGTCTTAAGAGTATACTTACAAGAAAAAATAAAAAGTGCATTGAAAACGATATAATTGTTATTAATATTGACACTAACTAACAATGAATAATGGGAGATATTGTCTAAAAGCTCGTCTTAATTTGGAATTCGCCCTACCTGAATTTGTTAACTATAACACACACGAATTTTGACAATCATGAATCACAATTATTAAGAGTCGAATTTATTTATTTTTTAACGCAGAAACTTTTATATATTCTAGATTTGAAATAACAAAATCGCCAACTTAAAATGGAAATCATATGAACTTCTGAGATAATATCTTGCGAATCTTTTCTTCTCATTGGATATTCTTTTGTTTTGATTACTTTTGCTAATTCTTAAGTTGTCTTTCTTTTTGCTTTCGTATTTGAAATATGAGATGAATTTTTCAAGGCAATAATTTTGAACTCGCTTTACTTTGTGGGCATTCTAAAAGGAAGTTCCAAAAATTGTCATTCTCAATAATATATGTGCAGTTTAGGAACCCAAAAGGTGGAGCATAATTTTATTTTAAACTCAATGTTCTTGTGTACCATCAGTTTGTCAAGCTATTCAAGAGAGAGGTATATTAGTTGTTTTTTTAGGGTCCAGAATAAAAATTAATCCTAATTGTTTACGAAATACTGTTTGAGTGAGTTTCTGAAACTAACGAATCCCATAGTACTTGATAGCAAGGGCTTCTGTCTGTTTCTCCAACATTAGTTTACAAAAACAGTATGCCAGGAAACAATCTTCATCTGAAATATTTCATTACATTATACAAATAAATATATTTAAATAAATATCTTTTTTGCGTTTTACTCACTAATGGTTCATTGATGTGTGTTGTATTCTAATTATGTAAACAGTTGATAGATATAATATTATTCATTCATTGATGAAGTAGCTTTCTACGACCGAAATAAGGTCTTAAGTGGAAAAAGTTTAAGATACCCTGGATTAATGAAATTAATTGCAATGACTGTATAACATGTTTAGAATTGATTGATTTCGTGTGTATCGTCTGTATGATAATATCCTCTAGATTTTCTGAAATGTAGTACTGTTTCATTTTTACGATTTTCACAGAAATCAAATGTATATATAAAGACATATCTGTCTAGATTTTTGCATTATTGAGTAATCGTGTTCACAAACAGAATTATAAAAGTCCAAAAATGGTTTTCTTGGACTCCGGAATATCTTAGACCTAGAGATTTATCAAAATCTCGTTGTCGAATTTCTTGACGATTAAAATATTTTCTCTTTGCATACAAGAAAGTATAAGAAAATTAAAATTTCAAACATACCCCGATGGTGACATTTAGTCTCAATTATTTGTGCCTCCTTGACCGTTTCACATCAGGCTATCTTAGATATTATAATGACCATATTTTGAAAACTCACCAATTTTTAAATATCATTTGCAGCTTATGAGAAGATGTTAGCGAAACATATGAATTTGCTGCACCTACTTTACATCTAATTCCTTCCCAGCTTGTATTTTACTTCAGTTATGGCAAAGGAATAACATTTTGCTTGTATAAAGCAAGCTGTCCTTTCGCGTTATATTCATTACTTTTCTGTTCATACGTTTTTTATATTTTGTAATTACCATCTACATATTTGTGATCCAGCGATTCTTTTAATTGAATAATATGTGCCAAACTGCAGTTACTTTTAAATTTTTACGATAAATTGTCATCCCACAGTGTAATCATTGACTTTACAGTATGGACGAGTTTTCTGGTTTGTTTACATACCTGTAATACGTATTTCCGGTGTAATTCTAAATGAATGGATCTTCAAAGCGGAAGTCCAACATAGAAGCAGATAAACTCCAGGTTTTTAATGTAAGTAAACAAACCAGAAAATTCGTCCATACTGGGGAAGAGGAACGTTCAGTCGCTGCTTTATATAAGATGCCATTCTACGATGAACCGCAATTTTGATTGACATCTTATATAAAGCATCGAATGAACGTTCCTCTTCCCCATTATACTGTAAAAATAATGATTACACTGTGGGATGACCATTTATCGTAACGCCAAAGTTTGCAGAGTGACTGACACCTCATTGTAAAGACTCACATTTCATGAAATACAAGAAAGGGCATTTTTCGCTATTGATTACCATAGGTAGATCCTTTCTAATTTGCAAAATCTTCCATTTTGTTTTACTGAAATTGAAATAAATAGTAGATTAATAGAGCTCCGAAAGCCTATAAAAATTGCATTTGTTGCATAGACAATTGAACGGAAGATTGGGTAGCGAAGAAAAATATTTATCTCCAGAAACAAACTGTTAAAAATTCAGCGGCAGTATTCTCTCCTCAACTTTCTTGTACACTGACACCATACGGAACGTTTTGTGTTTAGCTTCGCTATACAGTGAAAAGAAACAAGTATACATTTTAGAACATAACTAATTCCGTCATACCGATAGAGTCTAAAATTTCAGTTAGAACTACTGTGCTGGAGTCATGCCCACATGTCAAATTTCATATAAGTATATCCTTACGTTTTTGAGTTATCACTTTCACATACACAGAAATAGCAGACCTACAATTAGTCAATGTTTGACCGATTTGGTCTAAAATTTCATACCGATCTATAATTCTAGCGGTAAAATCATGGGTTAAATTTCCTCTATACGGTTAGTTGTGTTTTTGTGTTATCGTGTCCACACACTCACGGCCGGACATACAGAAAGTCTTTCCATTGACAGATTTCGTCCAAAAGCTGATACAGATCTTCCATTTTGGTAAAGAGACCACATACCAAATTTAGTTTTTCTTGCTAGTTTCTTTTTTGAGTATCGCGTTCACAAACAGATATACATAGTTCTAAAACTTTTTTTTTACTCAGGGACGTATAAATTGCAGATATTCATCAATATATAGAGGTTGCATTTTTTGGCGATAACAGTACTTCTTAAAGTAATTCGTATTCGAGAAAATAACAAGAAACGCTGATACGATATATGATGCACTTCAAGGCTATCTTAACAAGGGGCATGACTCAAAGTAATAAAGAAGAGGGAAGCATTAAGTAAGAGAAGGCAAGAATGTAACAAAATAAAAATATCTTTGTAGGAAATTTAGCGTTTTCAGCGCTTTATCTTTACTCGCGTATTTATTCATTCTGTCTGCTACACTGCCTAGTTATCAGTGTGCGGCGACAGGGAAATAAACCAACACTGAAAACGAGACAGATAAATAGCAAAACCTGGGGGCCTGAGGGATGACAAAGTTCAAAGCATGATAAGAAGGCCTGGGAATATGTCATAGGTCACGCAATAGCCGAAAAATATTTGCTCTTCAGATAACCAATAATTATTTGTGTGCATTCCTGCATTTCGGTGCAAAATCTTAAAGCTTTGTGTTTCGTATGTTTCTTTTTATTTTGTTTAGATACATTGTAAATATATCACTGATGGTTTTTTTCCCTTTATGGTTCTTTCTGAAGTTACGAGATGTGATAGGAAAGTGTTTCTGAAATACTTATACATCATGGAAGTCCCTAGGAAATGCAAATATAACTGACGAGCCCTTGTGTGGATTTTACAACTTATATTGAATTACAGCTATGAAAAACAAAAGAAAATCAACATGCATGCGCATTAAATTTTGTAACTGCACACTGCATTCATTTATGAATACAATGAAAAAGTTATCTAAAAATAACTGTGCTATGGAAATATATGGCAACTTTGAACTCTCACAGCGTGGAAACAAATTTGACACTGCCTAATTTTAAAGAGGGCTTTCTGGAGATACTTCGTGACCACTCTGAGAATTAGGAAACAACCCAACCAACAAAGATTTCTACTAATGAAAGCTGTGAAAATTAGCTTGGTATTTTTAAATTAAAATTCATCGAGAATGTTAAAAATATTATAAGTTATTTAGAGGAAGTGAAAAATATTCGAATTAATTTGACACTTATCTAATAAAAGATTGCAAAATTCGTTCTACAGGCGAATTTTCTGTGTACACTACAATCGTTTTTCATGCTTTCGAAGTTCAGCTTTAAACGCGCAATTGAATATACATATTTATTATCGCATTTTAATATATAAATTTCAGGAAATAATCATTTGATGAATTTACGATTTCATAAAAAAGAATATTAATTATACAGAAATCAGATTAAATATAATTACGAAATTCAGAATTCATATTAAACACAATATTTCTTTTCGGTTTGAGATATTTCGATAGAAAAATATTAATCCCAAAAAGCAATTTCTAGCCATCATTCTGATTATATACTACTTCATCATAAATCTTTTTCCAGTGATTTTTGAATTAGACAATAAATTCTCCATCACAATAAATATTTCATTCACGATTTCTCTGAAATAGATGATGAATAAGGAACCTGATAATCATCCGACATTCCTCATGAGTTATTTGTTCTAAGAATATCCTCTTTATAAATTTATAGCTATCCACTGAATTGTTTCAGCATCAGCTCACTGAATTTTAGATATTTAAGGAATTTGGCTTCTTAAGAAATTTCGGCTACAGATCGGGTTACTATAAATGTGAAACTGCAATTTTGTTCATTTCTCATTAAGGCATTTCTCACCTAATTTTAGCAAAAATTCAAATTTAAGAACTGGATTAAAGTTTTCTAGACGCTTTTCTTCTGAGAATCTTAATTGAAGTAATAATCTGAATCAACGCAACGTTTAACGTATTGATTTCCAAAAAGTAAAAATATTATTAATTTTACGAAGCAGTAAAAATAACTTTAAATATTGCATCTTTCAATGAATTATTTTAAGAGAATAATTAGTTCATTTGCTTACTCCGTGATGTATTATCCGTTATTAACCCTTTGCGGACAGGTACGGCGTATAATGTGCACCATAGTTCACCGATCTCGTTACTGAGGCGTAAGAAATTAAGTTAACGAAGCGGATAGCGGCTAAAATTCGGACACAAATGTGTATATTATCCATCTATTCAAATATCTTATCACACTATAAAAAATAAAGTTTTATATAAGTAAATAAGCAGAGTTGTAAAAAATGGGATAGCGTATAAAGAATGCCAACCTGATCCGAGTGTTCTGAAAAGTCACCTGTCCCCAAAAGGTTACACTTTTAAACCTCTTTCCTACGTCAAATAGGATGATCTTGCTTAACAATCCAGGTGTACTTATAAAAAATATTAAGAAGCTTGCTATCATACATTCAAAACAAAAGTTTTTCAAGCACATGACATAATTTGTGGAGCATTTTGGGAAGAGATATCTTATTGAGTGATTTTTGCAGTATGCTATAGTACTTCAGAAGCATAGCTGATTGTAAATGCTCATCTTCATAGAAAAAAATGTAATGAGATCCTGAGAAAACGATCGTTAGAAACGATTTGATGTGTTGTTCAGATATATCATATGATCGTTTGAATCTATTTCTCTTCATACTATAAATTGTTTGTGTATATAATCTCTGATTACTAAATTTAATAATAAACATAGCATACCAAAACTTTTAAAGCTCAAAATCTCCATAAATGATGTGTATTCTAATTCATATTAGCATAAAAAAATTATAACATAGCAGTAATGTTATTTCTGGAGTATGAAAATTGTTTTAGCATTAGGAGCTGAATGCATTTCTGCTCGTAATTCCGAATAGGCAAGACTACACGTGATAAAATTCTGCATTCCCAAGATAAATTTTAATTGAGTTTTGGAAATTTTGTGACAACAAATAAGTGCTACTATTAGAAATTTCAGTGCAAAAATTTAACTGTTATATCATTAAGCAGGCAGATCGACCACGTAGAATTCTTCATTTGGCTGTATGTTTTAAAAATACGGTTGATACAAATTTTCTCACTTTTCATTTCAATACAATCTGTAATAATTCATTAAATTCGCAATTATATGCGCATAAAATTGTTCTTAAATTTTTAATAACGTTTAAAAATTAATAAGGGTCCCGATAAAATGAAATCCAATGAATTGGAAGATATTCAAAGTGCAACTATTAAGAGGAATATAATTTAGTTGAATTAAGCCTATTAAACTATTAACTGGTGAATTACTACAAAATGAAATTATTACTTATATTAAAATAAAAGGAAATATTACACATAAGTTTACTGACGTAGTAGTTCATATGTTCTATTCTTTTTAGATAGTTTCTTGATTTTTAACTTCAAGTCATACATATTCCTTATTTTCATTTTATCCAAAATCAATCGTTTCATGGCAAGAATCAGAAGAAATGAAACTCTCTGAACCCGGCTAAATTGAGAATTCCAGTGCAGCAAAAATTGAAGTAAATTTTCGTTCACGAAAAAAGAATGGAGTCCTCCCTTTCTTTACAGAATTTCCAGAAGAACAGCACGCGAATTTGGGCGATTAATTTTCAACAAAGAAAGGAACTACTTTCCTCCCGTAAAAGGCACTCAGGCACCTGAAACCGCCCGAGTCCAAGCCTCTGTCGAATGGGGCGGTTTGAGGCGGGATAGGGCTCATAGAGTTAATTGAAAGAACAATGCTCATAAAAGCAAGTCATAACTTCTTCTAGTAGAAATCATTTCAAATAATAGGATGTAATAAACAAGTTACAGCTATAATCATCACTGTTTCTTGATTTAAATTTTAATGAACGGAGGCATGGATAGAAAGAATCCTTAAAAATACATATTCTTTCAGTTGCTCTAATTAAATTTTTTGGTTTTAAACCAAAATAATAATTATTATTGAGGGGGAATAAATTAAAAGGCGCAAAATTGTATTTCAAAATCGTAGATCTTTTATTTTTTAAGACAAACTTGGGGTTAATGCAAAAACGAAACAAAAGAAACACTAAAAGCCACATTCTTATTTTAAGTATAACCATTATCTATTGTGATTAGATACAAATATTTCATTCCATAAAATTTTTGGTGATTTTTAGTAAATATAAAGAAAACGGTTATTACAATCATTCTTCTGTTAAGCAATAAATTTTCATTATCATAGCAATAATTTGAATTTGTGTGTTCAGTGACTAGTCTGCAAAAGTGATTAGTATATCTATCATATTTTTAAAACTAATTAAATATAATATTATAAGATTAATTTCCTTAAAGCTAAAATAACTGACCTAAGTGTACATCGATGGTTTTTACTGCCTATAGCTTCTGTGGAACAGTGATGAGGCCTCTATGGCCAGGTGAAAGGATAACGGTATTGGAAGCGGAGGGTAGAGAGTTTGAGACCCGATTCAACCAAAGATCTGCTGTGTATGTAGGATTCTTTCACATTAAATTATTCGACGTGATGTGTGTTCCAGCTATAGTGCCTTAGAAGGGGATGCCGGCTCAGAAGTCGTCCTCACCACGAAAGTTACGAGGTCCGACCCAAAATACCTTACGTGTAAGTTCCAAATGTTACATTAATCTGACTTAATAAATCACGTACATTATTTTTTGTTAATCTTTAGCACTCCGTTGTCTTCTCTAAGGGAACATTCAGTTTCATGCATACTTTACCCTCCAAACGCTTATGATACGATTTTTTATTCAAGCAATTTAGAAAGGATTTTACTGATATCGTTAATACTTGTTTTGGTTGCTGATCAAAGTAATTTTGTAGTCTTTTAAGGAAATTAATCTGCGAATGCAGCAAGCAAATATATAATACAAATCTTATTAGTTATTTGGGGTAGTGTTCCTTAAACATCGATAGTTTCAAAACAATCGATACCATCGATTGTTTTGTCCCGTCCAATACTATCGATAGGCGCATTTTCAGTCGATAGCTTAGAAACTATCGATAGTTCCAGTCGATTATTTCAGTCGATAGCTTTGAAACTATCGATGGTTCCAGTCGACAGTTTTGAAACTATTGATAGTTTTTCCCGGGAGAAAACTGTCAGTACTATCGATAGTTTTGAGAAAGTCGATACTATCGATTGTTTCAGTCGATAGTTCCAGAAACCCGATACTATCGACTTGGCTTCGATTGTATCGATAATCTATCGATGTTTAAGGAACACTAATTTGGGGGGGGGGGCAAAGGATTAAAAAGAGACAAAAGAATAATTTCGATTTAGTCGTTATTCGAAGAAAAGTTAATCCCAATGAAAATGACTTTCCATTCTATTTTTAAAACTGAAACAGATAGAACTTTCCAAATATTAACAATGAGCAGTAGCTTTCGTTGTTGTATAAAAGAGAGACATTTTGAAATATAAATATACGGTTTAAGATACAAGGCAGAGAAATTAATGTCGTGACCAGTAAGTCTGGGGCATAACTTCAAAGCTGTCCTACTGCACCCTAAGTGTTTTTCAAGTCATTTATCAGTATACGAGTAGTATTTCCTAAACGAATCAGCTAACAACATGGCAGCAAACTATGTCGCCTGCAAAAAGGACAAAGTAAAAGCAATTTAATTGCAAATAGGGCAAATATCCGTGACATGCTGTCTTTATACATCTAACGTAAAATACGATCACGAAACTATCTGACCTTCAGCTACATAGAAGTGCGTTCTCTTACTAAATACTCATGTTATTTTGACTGTAATGTCATTATGAGAAAAATAATGAAAATTTGGAGATAATGTGACTAGTACTTGCTCCGTACTCGACAATAAGTGTATTTAAAAAAGAAAATAAAAGGTTTAGTTAAGTTAAAACCAGATTTTCCTTGTTACTTGAGCCAAAAAGTTTATTAATGAGAAACGGTTTATAAAAGCTTTGGTTTATAATCAAAGACTCTGTTTATCAATCTGAATATGGAATCCCTACCTTCATGAGAAAAGGAAACGTTAAGAAAATGAGTGAAATTTGATAAATACTTGGGTTGTATGCAAGATCATTATATGAATAATGCCAAATATTAAAATAAAGAAGGAAATCAATTTGTTTGAAAAATACGACTAAATGCGACTAATTACTGTTAATATCTTTTAATTTTACCAAAGTTGTGGAACAGTACGACATTTTAAGAATAATTTCCATTAGGTTAAAAGATCACCATTCTAAAACTGTGAGCACTGATTTTACATCATAAAATCTGAATCCAAGAAATTGATATTTCTATTTGAGGGACAATTCATAATTGCCTGTACTCGCATGAAGAAACAAGCAGAATGCGAGAAGAAAAGAAGCCACCTCTTGTTGAAGCTATGAGAATTTTACTGAATTTCCCCCCATTTAGGTTCCAGTCTTTAACATTTTCCCGCCGTTTACAGCACTTTTTGTTGGTTCTCTCAAATTTCGAGAGCACTTTTACCTACGTAAGGGGTTTCCCACGATTTACACTTTCCCCCGATTTACACCACTATTCCTCTCGTCCATTGAAAAGTTTAAAAGATGGGTGATACTGTATTTGTCATGAGGCTGTAAGCAACGACTCGACATCAAAGGCAGAGTGACACTCGCGATTTGAGTCCTTATAAATATGAATTATATCTCAAAATTAAACATCTTCTTCCTAAAATCAAGTCTATTGTTATTCTCTCAGTTTTGAAGGGATCAATGCTGTTAACAGAAATTTCTGAACTACGGTATTATTAAACTAAAAAACTGCAACCTCACTTCTCAATTAAAGTTCATTTTTTAAATATATATTTGGCATCAGTCATGTCACTTATTGTCTTTTCACTTATGATCCATAAAGTAATTCGAATACAAGATTACTTTAATAACGTCAACATAAAACAAAACTGCTAACTTACTAAATTGTTAACAAGATTCTTCGGGTCGGATCGGAATGTGAATTTATTGAGTACCGCGAGGGCGCGAAGCGCCCGATGCACCTCAACATCGAATTTGAAATGTCCTTTTAATTAAAATAAAAATTTTAAGAATTCGAGTTTAAGATTAGAAAATCAAGTGAAACGGGGCGGGGGAAGCAAATAACGCTGGGCGAAAGCAAGAAATGCATGGGGAAACTTATTGGAGGAAAAGCGCAAAAGCTAGATGGATGAAATTTGGAAAAAGGGGGTTCCGAATCCAGATCCGTGTTTTTACAATTAGGACTGTCCTACAACAATTGATAAAAGCTAACATGAAGGCAATAGGTCTAATAAAAGGAAATTCAGCACGAAAAGTGGAATAATTTAGAAAATGAAGCTCTCGGAAAAACGCGGGGGTTGCACATTGTAGCAAGATAAAAAGGGGCCGAAAAGTAAAAATTTTGAAGGAAAAATTACGGGTCTAGACTCTCATTGATTGTGCTAACAGCCCGTCGTCTTTTAATTGACGGGAAATTCACATATGTGTAATCCAGCATCGCTCTGGGTCTCATGCAAGAACTCGGAACGGCTGGGTCGTAGGGTGGAAGTTGTAACAATACGTTGGGAATCTGGGGTAATTTTTCGAAGAATTTTTTAGAAATGATTTTCATGAAGTCCAAAACAGGGTCAATTTTGAGATCTTGATGAATTAATTTGCGCCTGACATACCAAGGAGCGTTGACAATCCTAGCGAGTTGCTGATTTTGGAAAACTTGTAATTTTCGCAGATTTCTGATGGAAGTGGTTCCCCAGATGGGGGAGCCATACAGCATAATAGGTCGTACGATTGCTTTATAGAGCAGAAACTTGTGCTTTGTCGCAAGTGTACTCTTTGGAGCAATAAGCCTTCCGAGTGCAAAGCTCGAGTTCTTCGCTTTAGTAACTGACCTTTGAATGTGGGAGTCAAAGTTTAATTTTGCGTCGAGAATTAACCCTAAGTATTTGTATTCAGATACAAAGGGGACGGGTTGGCCAAAAATTTGGATTGGATGTAAAACGGGCATATTTCGTTTTTTCGTGAACAAGAGGCACGCGCATTTACTCGGGTTAATTTTAATTTTCCAGTCAGTGAGCCAGAGCTGTAACTGAGACACGTAAGTCTGTAGGGCTTGGACAGCAATGTCTGGGTGTTTGTGTTTCGTTAATATTGCAGTGTCATCTGCGAAAATCGCAAGGTGACAGCTGGGTAAATTTGGAATATCATTTACGTACAGGTTGAAAAGAGCTGGTGAAAGAAGGAAACCTTGCGCACAGCCGCTAAGGATTGGTCTAGGATTTGATAGAATACTGTTTATTCGTACCCTGAAATTACGTGAGGTCAGGAACGAGTGGGTAATTTTGATTAATTGAGCCGAACAGCTGAGTCGCATGAGCTTAGCTAATAAGCCATCGTGCTAAATTTTATCAAAGGCTTTGGCGACGTCCGGAAATAGTGCACCTGTGGTTTCAGACTTCGCAAAGCCATCAAAAATCAGTTCAGTAACACGCAGTAGCTGGTGACTGGTCGAAAGATTTTTTCTGAATCCAAATTGTTCAGAGATGATAATATTGTTATTATCAAGGAACTGATTTAGGCGTTTGAGAAGCACAGATTCGTACACCTTACTCAGACTGCTTAGCAGTGAGATTGGAGGATAATTTTGAGGTAAATCCAAATTTTGATCAGGTTTTGGAATAGGGATAATCACAGCTGTTTTCCAGCACTGGGGGAAATAGCATTTTTCCCATCATTAAATTTAGAATAAAAGTAACGTAGAGAATGAATTTAAGGGGGGAGATTTTTAAGCATGCGATTCGAGATTAAATCTAGACCAGGGGCTTTATTAGGTTTTAACTTTTTAATAAAATCTGCGACTTCTTGTGCGCGGATTGGTTCTAAATCGTTTAGATGGGGCGTGTTGAGAAAATCCGCAACTTCCCTTTGAATAGATTGCGTGAGGGGCCGATTTTCGCTTCCACTATTCAACTGAAACTGGTTCTGAAGGCTGTCAGCCGGAACTTCAGCTTTTTCGATGGGGGCGATTGCGATACATCCTCCTTCACCCCTCAGAGGGGGGATTGGAGTGAATGACCTTCTCAGCTGGGAATTTTTTCACCAAAGCTGGTTGCTTGGCGATAAGCCCTGGAGGAATTCTTCGTAGCGTTTGGAGTGGAATTTAGTCTTGTCCTCAGTTATCTCACTTTTGATTTTCTGGAATTCGGTGTGAAAAAGGGGGTCGCGTGTTTGTTGCCAAATTCGGCGAAAATAATTCCCAAGCCTGATTTTATTCCGGATAAAATCCGGAAGTCTGTCAGGGGGTTAGAAAATTTTAGTTTGGAAGCTTCTTTAAGTGTTTCTTTAAAAAATTTTCTTAACGTTCCAACTGCGGATTCGATGTCATAATTGCTTTTAATTTGAAATGGGGAAGGGGTTTTGAATTTAGAATGTGCCGAAAGTTCTCCCAGTTGGTGGAGAATAGCTCTGGTGAATTTATTGCGAAAGACCCAGTGTTAATTGCCAATGTAACTGGGAGGTGCTCAGAATTTAATTTATTTAGGACAAGAATTTCAGAATTGAAGGGGATCCTTTTTTGGACGCAAATGTCCAGCACAGTGTCTCTGCTGGAGTGATTTAGATGCGTCGGGGAGTGGGGTGCAATGACCCTGACTCCTTCCACTTTGGAAATGAAGTTGAAGAATTTGCGTCCGTAGGGATTGCAGTTATAATTGTTCCAATTAATGTGGGTGGCATTTAGATGGCCAGCAATGATGACGTTTGGGCCGGAACTTAGAAGCTTCTTGAAATCTTCCAGTGGGAAGCCGCCCCTGAGGTTCGGTTTAATATAGGCGGAAATAATTTTGATGGGCCGAATGTTGCAATTTTAATTTCGATTATGGTTGCATCGATGAGGTCAAGATCAGGGGTGGGGATGCTATTATGATCAAAGTGATTTTTGATGTAAATGGCCGTGCCTCCTGTAGCGCGCTGGCCTAACCTAACTCTATCGTTTCTGTAACAACGATAGTTGGCGATGAAAGCTGTGTGGCCCGGTTGGAGCCAAGTCTCTTGGACTAAAAACACATCGAGATTCTGCTCTACAATGAAATCGCGAACCTCGTTAATTTTTGGACGCAGGCCTTGTGCGTTCCAGAAACCAATTTTGAGGGATTGTAAAATTAAGGTACTATTGTTGAATGTTAGGCCGTGCTAGCTTCAGAACTGGAAATTTGTACATATTCCCTGAATAGGAAATATGCACGGTCGGTGCCTGTTTGAGCTTCTCTCAGGGCTGGGAGGGCGGTTTTGAATGCTTGGAGTAAGAGGGTGGGGGAGACCCATTCTTCTTTCATGAAGTAAAGGACCGCTGAGAGTGTTTCAGTGAAGGAACTGGCCAAAATTTCACTGGGAACCGTGGAGATATTTTTTGGGGAGGGGGATTGGGGATGGGCATAGGAATCGATGGCTCCTTGGTATTTCCTGTTGCCATTTCGGCGTAGGAGACCTCAGATGAAACTTTCCGAGAGTTCGGAGGTGGCTGCGTCCTGGAGGGGGTGTCAATGAGATTTCGGGCTTGTTTGTGAATTAATTTGGCACGTTGATTTTTATTGCCAGCTGGTTTGGGGAAACGGGGGCATTGGCGCCAGTTCGCCGCATGATCACCCGAGCAGCTTGCACATTTCAGTGGCTCATCAAAGTCTTTCGGTGCAAAGTCTACAATGCGTGTAAAATTTTTTAGGGCAGGGGCATCAATCTTCGGGAGCTCTAAGGAGAAAAAGCATTAGTGCTTTTATGTCATCTTTTGAAGTCAAACATGATGAAGGGGGCGAATAAATTTACACCATGCCTGGTATCATCCAACTTAGCTAAGACAAGCCACGGATGGCGACTTATTACCCATTAATCATATTATTACCCTCGTAACGCCGGTATCTCTAAATTTTTGCACTTTCTAAAAATTAGAGAAGATAAAGTCAGGATATAGTAATATTATATTGTTAACTCATTTGGAGATAAAAATTGAGATTTAATAAAAATTTTCAAAAATTCTTCAATACGCCAGTAAAAGTACTCGTGCTAATATTATCAAATGATAAGGTTTGAATCAAACACATGGAGAGAAAAATTCTTTTTTTTTTTTTTTTTTTACTTCGTGTCTTTGACTTAAATATATTTTAGTAGCAAGTAAATAAATACAAAATTGACGTAGGAAATCTTAACGACTTTTTCGTTAGACTTTTAATCGAATGCATTGATATCTATTTTTGTAATCATTTTTTCAGGTTTTAAAATGTGAACGAATGTGCGATTCTCTTGATGCAAAAAGAGAAAAAGTGAATTGTAAGCAGTTGGATATTTTAGTCTTTGGCAATATTTTTCTACTTTCTTTTCAAATACTATACAAAATCTAAAACCGTGTAATAAAAAGTCAAAAACAATGAATCCAATGAAGACCTAACAGTTATGTTCCAAGTAAAATTGTCTTTATTGGAAGAATAATGAATGATTGTTGTTCATCTCACAAATTATTTGTATACTGAATTTGCTAACTGATATTTATTTATCTGACACCCATAATGTAAAAATACATAAAGAATTTAGTTCCGTCTGTTTACAATAGATGGCAGCATACTCTTTGTGGTGCTCAGGAAAGAAGATCCTTCGAAAAATTCAGTGGCGGTGAGTCGGGGGAGGGGCAGTCGCCCCCTAGCCAGGGAAAATTAAATTTTTATTTCATTTTAGACGCTTAAAACTAGGAATTATAAAAAATTTTTAATTTTGTCTACTGCTATACTCCCGGGTCTTTTAGATGTCTATAAATTTTTTTGCCCCTCACTTTTTCCACCCAAACGCTGCCACTGATGTAATTTGTAAATTTTTGCGTCTATTAGGCCTTTTATTTCATAAATGTTTTACTTTTTAAAGCTTGTATCAATGCTTTCTTCGAAATTTCTATCTATTTGTTTGTAGATTAAATTTTTTTTTAAAGGCTGACTCTTACATCGGAAAACGGCAACTATATCAAACGTTGCCGACTCAATTATTTTTTGCCAGTATAGTAATCGTAAAGGAAAATAGACGGCTCAATCCAGCGGTGTAACGAGGTGTGGGCATACATATATGCTTGGGTATTAGTCTTGGACGACATCGCGGAGACAAAATTTTATATCATATTTATAAGGCCAAATATGATGAAGGTTTAAAAAGCATTTGGGCTCCTAGTACCATTTATTATCACTATGTCACTGGCTCATTCTCTTAGAACTCGTTACATAAAATCTAATAAGACACCAACTTCAGGAATATCAAGATATACGCACATCGGCATAGGAATAATTTCCTCATTTATAAGAAATGGATGAAATGAGGTTCTGAAATCGGCAGGATTTTGATAATGCTACATAAATTTATTGGTCGATTCCGTTCAGAGGTCCAAAAAACCCATTCAATCGCTAAATCTATTCCTTATTACCTGTATGAATTTTGAATTTCAAATAATCAATTCAAAACAGATAGCTGAGAAATTTTAATTTCTTTCATTTATTCGTCATTTAAAAACAATGAAAATGAAAGGGAACCCCTTTTTATGTATGACTATTTTTTCATGTTTTGATGTCTCAGGAGTGTTGTAATTTCGGTAATAAAGGGGCAGAACTTTGCAATAGGCGGCAAACAGCTCGCATTCATTACGAACACGCTAGTAGATGTTTTCTTCAATTAGACCGAAACAACAAAGAAAGTAGACAGAAAATGTTGCAAACCATACTGAAATCAATTTTTTGAAATGGATTATAAAAATATGTAAAAAGTTCCCTAGTAAGGAAGCTTCAGACATGCTTTAATTCCATTACCACTATAGCTTCGAAGCAAACATTCTCCCAATATTTAGTTTTCGTTTTTAAATGCAACTTATAAAAATTAATATATACATTTTTTGTTTTAACAAAACGTACTTGCAGCATGAAAATATTCTAAATCATAGCTCCAAAACGCATATCGTTACTTGATATTGGATATATTTTTGTGACAAAACGCTGTAGAAAACCAAATTTTACCAAAACAGTAAATTTTCTTTCTAAATCTTTTAAAAGCAAAAGAAAATTATATAATCTGAACATGAGAGAAAAGAATCCTTCTCCAAAACTTTGAACTCCGCAAAGAACTCTTCAGTAAAAAGGCTTCTAATCCGATCATGAGTTTCCTCACTTCCCTTCATGTTTGCTTCCCTGCAAATGGTGTCATCTTTTGCGAAGCCCACACTCCCAGTGACACCAAAAGATAAACTGGGAAACTGGGAATCTTCACAACTTGTTTTACTCAACAGCTGACACACTTCCTTCAGTATTTCGATCGGTAGATCAGCGAGTTAGAAGAAAGACTTGTTCTCATTGTGTGTGTGATCTACTAAGCCTGATGGGGGATTAGATCGCAACACCATACTCCGCTGAAGTAGAGAAACTAGTTTTCTCTACATCTAGATTAGCCCGCTTTCTCTTTTAGAGAAAAAGTTCTCTACTGTTTTATCTAAACTGATACCGGTTTCCCAAGGGAATAAAGAGACGAGTTTCTGAGAGAATAAAGAACGAGTGGAGCGTTATAAAGAAGTTCTCACTACCATCACGAATTGGATCACACTGTAGAAACATGTTTTTTTTTCAATGCTAGTTTCCGACGTTTGAATGAAGCTCTTTTCATTAGGAGTTGGTTAAGAATCTGTAGGCTTAGCAATACGCATGTCATATATAAAAATGGACAATCCTGTAACAGTTTTGAGGCACACCAAAGAATCAATCAAATGAACACTAAAAGATGAATTTTTTAAAATATTTTTTACGAATGTAAATTGGATTGTAATGAGTTATATTCTAGCCATTATAATCCATGAAAATTGTTGAAAATCTCAGGACTTAAGAAGCATAATAAAAATCTAGTATATTTAAATTTCATAAATTAATAAGTTCAATAAATTGTATTTCTGACATTTAAGGTAAACGAAACAATTACACATTTGGTGACTTACTATAAAATATTTTTTTAAATATGTTTTTTTCATTCTTTTCTTACTTTATGGAACCTGAACTTTAAAATAATTTCAGTAAAATTTATAGAACTTCAATAAATAGGATTTTAAAGTAAAAAAAAGTGCAACCTTAAAAATATTCCAAAATAAAGTAAAATAGTTTAAAATTAAGAGATTTAAGTTGATATTTTTACTTAACTGTACACATCAGATATTTAATGTATTCAGAGACCTTTTTGCTCAATTACTGAAAAGTTAATCTCGTTTTTATAGTGTTCATGTATAATATTCAACGTTCAAAACCAACTTAAGAGAACCAAAGACTGTTTTATCCTCAATTTATGTTAACATCTTGTTAAATTTCTGGGAAAATGTCTTGAAGGACATTGATAAAATAGACTCATTTAGTTTATTTTGTCCGCATTTCTGGTGATATTTATAAGTAAAACAGACCAGTCTTTGTAGAATAAACTTCACAATTTCATAGATATCAAGCTTTAAGAAAAATCCCTAAGGTCATATTTTCATTTCAAAAAGGACGACTTCGAATTTAGTTTTAGTCCAAGTGAGAACAAAAAGTGAAAGAAAATACTTGTCAAATGTTTAATTATAATATAATCAAAATTATGGAAGATTTCACTATTTGGACAAAGAAAATTTAAAAAATTTATCAATTAAGAATCAGTTGGGGCCAAATAGCTTCTAATAAAGCCACTGTAGAAATGTTGCTAACTATGCTTTCCCCCGGCCTCGTCTAGAAAATTTCTGAGCACTAGAGATTCATCTGGCGCCATCTAGTAACGAAAGCAGAAGTAATATCTGATGCTAAGGACCGGTCGGGTGTGGTGGGTTCTGGGGAAGCGCATAGCCTCGGGGGCTTTCATCTTCCGTTGCTGGCTGAAATAAATTGGTTAGCGATGACATTTGATTTGGACCTGAATGAAAAGATTTTACAACAAATTAACAAGGAGAGAAGTAGAACAGTTAAGTTAGTCTATCAATGGTACTGGTGATTAGCGCATAACAAACAATTGGTACCAGAAAAAGAGAACTTTTTTTCCCCCCCTTTAACGAATGAAAACAATTTTGTTTACGTGTTGGGGCAGACATGTCTCTGATGCAAAAACAGTCAGTCGGAGTGGATGAAGGAGGAAGTAGCCGGGGGGGGGGGGGCGATTAACGATGGGGCGCAGCTCTAAGGCTGCGGCTGTCCCGGGGGCTGTGGGGGTGGTACGCAAGAATGTTTTGGAGAGCGATGTTACTACTTGCTTCAATTTTTTGGACAGATCTTCCTGCGATGCGCTGGAAGTACTCCTGTATATTTGGAAGGCACAGGTCCTTTCTGATATTTCTGTTCCTAATATACCAGGGCTGACGTGCGATAAGCCTGACAGTTAAGTTTTGCAGTCTCTCTAAGGTTTGCATTGCTAAGGTAAGGAACATTTGCCGCGGCTCCCCAAACAGAGGAGGCGTAGCTAATGAAGGGTCGCAGCATGGAATAAGTTGCGTGCTCAAATCAAAGGATTGTCCCACGCAGATTCATAGCGCCGAAAACTTTGATATTTTTCGCAGTTATTCTAGAAAAAATAATAAATTATCAGACTATGCGTCAAATGACTGTTTTAACACGTTGACTGATGCTGTGAATCTCCTGTGATTCACACCTATTATCTAATTAGATGACCCCTCTGTGAGTGAGTCGCAGCAGTGAACATGTTAAGTACTTTATCTTCAATTAATTTTGAAAATACATTGTTATCGAAAGCAGTAATAGTAAATACTTATCGGAAGTGTAGTAGCAGACAAACAGACGATTCTAGTTTACTCAATTGTTATGAAAGCAGGTATCTTGGGCAATAAAGTAGCTACAAGAGGGGCAAAAAATGGAAAATAATTTTGGATAATAAATATATTCTATCAGCGTAAGCTAATTAAATAAAATGAATGTGAACAATTTGCACAAGATGTACGCCCAGGTCCTTAAAACTTCTACGTCTGGCATAGAGATACAAGTACTTCAAAAACATATTTATAGCTAATAACATAGAATTTCATATCCATATTAAATATTACAAAATGAGTTGGTCCATGTTTAGCTATGTGGAGGAAGTAGATTTGTAAGCTTTCAATTTCTAAAACTTATTGCCAACTGAAATACGGAAAATTCTCTTTTGAAAAAATGGCCCAAATTTTTTTAAAAAAATTCTTTTCCTCATATAGATGTCATGATATTTCACTATCTCGTATGCATTTTCTTTCAAAACGCAAAGAACCAAATTTATTCATCTTTCAAACGTTATTCAGCAATTTAACAAAATGTCATTTACCTTTCTAATAATAGTTTGTTTTATATGGCTTCCCTTTTTATTAATGGAATGGTAAGAAAACCGATATGGTTTCTTTTTATACGATTATATTTTTTATGTTTCTTTTTGTATGATTAATGGAATGGGAAGAAAACGATCTGGTTTCTTTTTCATACGATTATATTTTCTGATCATTGAGTATTAAACTTGATTTGTAAATTGTTCAAACTTAACTATAAACTTTATATAGCCTAACAGATTTTCAGAAAAACATACGAATAAATCCGAGGCATTTTACTCTTTCAATACCTATTTTTTTTTTTTAAAAAAACATCTCTTAAAATAAGTAAAATTTTACTCTCAAATGAAAAGTATTCATTAATTAAATTGGGGAAATTTAACTGTATGAACTAGCTTTGATTGTTTGGCACTTGAAAGATTTTTTCGCTGCATTTAGTTGTTCGGTATACAGCAATAAGAATTAATCTCAAATACGAATTGCTTATTTTACCAGAATAGTTACACACACACAACAAACATTTAAAAGGCGTAATAATGAGAGCCATTTCCAACACTAAACTCTTTCTTGGTAAAAGTTATTCGTAGACATCCATGTTCAAATATACCGAAATAACTGCCTGGATTTTTTTCGGCACAAGCTATATTTTGCTATGCAACATATATAAAAGTTCAGCTTTAATTCCGAATTTCGGATTTAAAAAGTTATTCAGCATATTACACAGACTTTAAAGACAATGATTTTTTAAAAAATAATTGAGGAATATGGATTTGGATTAGATATAGAAGTTTATTGGCGCAAGAGCCATATTTGACTATACTGCGCCTAACATACGGTAGATCTACAGGCACACGCTAACATTTAAAATTGTTTAAATTCTAAAACAATTGCAGTTGGTATGAAACACAAAATCTTATGATAAAATCCAAATGCCATTAAAAAACTAGTAATTGCAATTGCATAAATATCGTGAAATGTAATCAGAAAGTGAAAACATTTTCTCAACAATGTTAAAGAAAAAAGGACAATCAAAACTCATGAAAAAAAAGGTTCGAACAAGTAAAAATGTTTCAAAAAACACTTAATAAAAAAACAAACGTTGAAAAAGAATCATTGTAGCCTTTTAACTTCATGTATTTTCAAGTATTTATCATGTACAGGGGTACTTAAATTAATGTCATAGAAAGCTTTAAATTCAACCCATCGAAATGGGCTCTTTTTTAGTCTCTGTTTCAGAATAGATTTGTCAATAGGGGTTCGATGTGTAGATGGCTGTTGCTCTTCAACAACAGGAGGGCACTCTTCAATGGTTTCGTTCGGGTCGTAATCTATTGCATCTTCAGCTGTAGACGACTCGATTTCATATCAGTTTTGTTAATATAGCTGCCATCTACTAGCATAGATTCAGAGTCGGGATTCAAATGTGTAGATCCGACTTCATTAGTACGTTTTGGTTTCTTTAATGCATCTTCTGATTGAAGAGATGTAATGACCTGCCTAATGGTAGAATTCGAAACCTCTAGAGGCGAGGTCGTCCAAAACTTAGAGCTTTCTGAGTGAAATTCATTTTGTTTAACATTTGTAGGTTCGGATTGTGTCTTAGTTTTTTTCTTTTTTGTAACCGTTTTAAAAAAGGTCAAATCCTGTGGCGTTGAAGCATCCTCACAGATTGGTATGAGAGCATTCTTTACAACTAGAGAAGTGGATGGAAGAGGTAGGACCTGTTCAGAAATTGAGTGCGGAGATTGAGGAATTGTGGCTGTTTTTCCTAAATAATTAGATTCAATTGGTATGTCTGGAGGGTTTGCCTTTTTACTTTTCTTTTGGGCTACGGAAGCGTAGATAGTACCTGCGGTAGGTGCTTTGGATACAACGATTTTACGGGCTTCTGGATAAGAAATTTGGTTTTCTTCTTTTGTTGCGACAACTTATTTTTCAAGTTTCCATGCTAAGCAGTTTCGAGAGAAAGAAGTATGATCACCTTTACAGTTGACGCACTTCTCCTTAGCGGTACATACAGTACTTTCGTGGCCAACTTCTGCGCAACGGGCGCATGTCAGTGTCCCGCGGCAGGAAGTTTGAGAATGCCCGAAACGCTGGCACTTGAAACATCGCAATGGATTGGAGATATAAGGTCGGACAGAGACGCATATACCCAGCCTTGACATATTCTGGCAATACATGAGAACTGAAAGTAAGTATAAGATGCTTCGTGTTTAGGAGCTGGCCATCTCTCCGTATAGTTATACGTCGTACATGGCTCACTCCCTGACTTTGCAGCTTTTCAGTGATTTCATCCAGCGGTACATGAAACAATTCTCCACAAGTGATAACACCTTTAGAAGAATTCAGGGTTTCGTGAGGAAAAACAGAAACTGGGATAGTGGACATTAAGTTTCAGGATTTGTTGCGATTGCTTAGATGAGGCGACTTCAACCAGTAAATCCCCTGATCGAAGTTTTTGGATGGATTTAACTTCACCTACTGTGACTGTACTACTTCCATTTCGTCTTTCAATCAGCGATTTGCAGGACAGTGTGTCATAGCATACGATGGGAATGAATTTTAAGCATGTACTCAAATTCTTTTATATTGGTAGTCACCCAAGATTTAAAAGTTTGAAATAACATTATGAAATTCCAGTTTTTAGTCATTCTTAATCTAGAAGTTTAATCTTGACAAGTGGAAAACATTGAGAATGCTTTTGTTAAAATATTTAATAAAAAAAATATTCAATTTTTTGATGGTCGTCTCAGTTCAACAAAAAGAAACGCTTCATTTATATTTCATTTAAAACTAGAAAACCGATTTCAATGGCTTATTCATTGACACTGCAGGTATAAATTTCTAGTATAACAGCCCAATTTAAGACTTATCTGAAGGAAATTCTCAGAAAACCATGTAGTTCGACGCCCTCGGATCTTCCCAAATGATAGGGGCAAGTTGAATTTGGACTACCTGAACATTTAATGCATAGTGACAGAGAAGTAATTTTAATAAAGAACTATAAAAAAAATCGTCTATTTTCAGAATAACGCAATTAACCTTCTATGAAATACAATTTAAAGAAGGAAAAATTAGCTTAAAAATAAATTGGGCCGTCAGTCCAATTAAGTAAACCTGTTCCCTAGGATGGACCACGAATTTCGCAAGCCAAATTAAACAAAAATATTTGATACTCATTCTTACCAGCACACTGCATAAACCTAAGTATGACTCTTTATGCACTATATTGCTTCGTTTCCTCACAAATGATACAACACAATGTATCCTTAGTCTTTATTCTTTTAGAACCAACATTTGATGGGTTTATTTCCTCCTTTTTCTACTTTGATATGCTCCACTTCCAATTTATGAGGGCAACAAGTGGTAATAACCGATTTCTGAGCCATTTCCAACGTTTGGTTCGTTTCCTTAGTTTGGTTACTATTGCTTTAAACAATCCAGTTTGGGCACCTGTTTGTGGTCCAATTTGGACAAAAAATGCATTAATCTTATTTTTAAATTATAATAAGATTAAAGTTTAGCCAATCAAATTTCCTATCCGAGGATGTAATTAAATTTTTTTCTATTTAATTTAGAACAGAGTAAGGGCTTTTTGTCTTAATATAATCGATTGTAGATGCCTAAATCTAAACGCTATTTTCCTACTTTAAGCTTTTGTACTCCAAATTTACCAGCAAATTTGCAGTTTTATTTTTGAACCATTTAGAAAGTTTTGGAACAAAATAATTCCAGGAAATTGAAAAAAATTTTATTTATTAATTTGATTATTTCAATTATCTTTTTGTAATTTCTGTCTTCAGCTGTCATCCATTGCTTGCTGTTGGAATTACATTCATTGGGTTTTTGTGAATTCCTTCAAGGAAAAAATTCATATTAAAGATATATGCGTGATTAAAGTGGGACTTTTAAGTACTGTCGGGATAAAAACTGTTAAAACAACGTAATGTCTTGGGTATCAAATTATTTTGACAAAATCTGAACACTTATTCTCCAACTTTAACCAAGTGGCGCTTCTTCTTACAAATGATTTCTTACGCCACATTTACGTCGTTGCAACATAATTTGCCTATATTTTATGGCCCACATATTTAATATAATTGATGATAGCTGTCCCGTCTAGGAGCCGGTCCAAATGCGGTGGCTCTCCCCTATGTACGAATGCCCGTGCAACTTAAACTAAAGATAACAAACCAACTGCAAGATGCAAAACTATAGATCAGAAACCCTGGACTAAATTAGTCTCAAAACTTATCATTTTAACATGTGTTAAGATTATGGCTATTTGTACAACCGCCAACTAACAGCATACCTGAAAGGTCAAACTTCATACTTCACATTCATTGGCTCTTCGACTGATGTACGATAAAATCAACAATAAAGAGAACCTCATCTTGGATTATTCTTACGGAAGGGAAAGATAAATTTCAAGTTTTTCGTATTATTAACAATTACATAAACAAGAGTCTAAGAAAAGAATACACAGTTTGTTAAAAAGTATTGTTTATTAAATACAATCAGGATGTAGTTAAATCCAGAACTTCGTAATACAATTTTATGAACATATATACAAGACAAGTAGCAGCAAGAATATTTCAAATTACTGAAGTCTTAAAGATGTATAGATTAGGCTGCACCTTGATATAGATTATCACACTACAATGTACGCTTATTTTTTATTTTTCACACACAAAAACCAACAAATTGTAATTAAAAGAAACTAATATAAAAGGAATAAGATTTAACGAAATTTAACACAAAGCTTAAACAAATCGCATCAAAGGTCGACAAACGTATTACAACAGCAACATTATGATGAATATGCAAGACAAAGAATTCAGAGTGAAAACAGACTATATTCGGATTTTTATACATTCAGATATTACCCTGATTGAAAGACATACTGGTGAAGCAAATCTTGATACTGTTCCACACTTAAAAATAACCCTATGATTTTTTAAATGCCTTTTTCACCAGTGACGTAAAAGCATACATAACCTACGCCGACCGACTCACCCAAAGGATATAGAGTCAGCAAGAATCGACGGGAAAGTGACGTGACGTAAAAACATGTATTTTTCCCAGTAGCACGTAGATCGCAGTTGTGGCTCAAAATATATTAACATGTATTGTAGTCGTAGTGTACTATAGCGATACCTAGAATTATGCAAAGTGGTTATTTCACATCAAAGATTATCTAGGACAAGTTTTATTTAATAATGTGTCAAACTTCTACATATCGTTTCGATTAAATGATTTGTATTCACCATTAATTTTACAAGTTATTTTAAAGTCAAAAGGCAGAAAATTCATCGCGTATTGTCAATTTTTTTGAACGAAAAAAACCGTATGAAATTTGGATATTTTCTTGCTATTCGAAAGAAGCTGAAATTACTCGATTTCCTAAAGTTATTGTTCGGGGTTGCAAAAGTTTCATTTCTTCAAATTTCCATAGAATCGCTTTTTAATTCATAAAATGCATGTTTCTTAATCAGTACGTCAATATTAAATAGGAGCGATACTATTGATTTGATACACGTTTCGTTACACAAGACATAGTCAGTGGCACTCTACGATGCAATACACTCAATTACATGACTGGTTGATATCCGAATAAATTTCAAATGCTTTTTTGCATTTGTTACAGATTGATTGTCTCACGATACATCTGGCTAAAGAATTAAATTTGTGAGGTCGCAGCATTAGGCTGAACGCGATAAGCAGCAAATTCACTCAAAATTTTCCTAAACTTGATTATCCAAAGAAAAGATGGCTGGTTGCGTTTAATGGAGCTAAAGCCAGATGGGCCATATTGCACCATATACATGTTGACAAGAAGAAAAACTTTAGAATTAAGCTACATGAAAAGCTTACGAGAGCTTCGCTAGATGAAGAGAAAATGAACATCTGGGCAAAGATGACAAAGAATTCAGAACAGAAACAATGTTAAATTGTTTAAAAGGTTCCATTTGCACCATGGCAGGAACTGCTCTTGCAAGAGATCTCGTACATCGGAATATCTATAAATACGAACGCAACAACTTCTTGTGCTTAAGAATATTTGAAAAAAATTGTTTAAGATCAAAGATTGAAAGTGAACAACTTAAGTCGCGAGTTACAGGGTAAAAGAATTCACCAATTGCCGAAACAAAGCTTGACTTCGCATGTTTGCATACGAGAATATTTCAAATGAAATTTCAATGAAATGAAATGATTTGAAATAAAATTTTACAAGCTCTCTATTGAATGTGAAATGGTTGGTTGTTGTGGAGTTTAATGGCGCAAGAACCAGTTACAACAATACAATAGATGTGAAATATATAAACTTGCACTTTTGAATGTACATAAAGGAAAATTCATTTTATGCATGTATTACTAGGCTGGGTATAAGGTGTACGGATCACTCTTGTAAAGGTTACGACCTCCTGTAAATCTGTTGGAACAATTATCTTAGAACTTAAAGCTTTATCTCTTACTACCCTCTATTCCCCTTATAGATCATTTTAAACATCGAGCTTCAGAAAATAGGCTCTGGTTTTAAAATGCTTTAGGTTATTTTTATATGCAGGTTTACTTAGAAAATTGACATTAGTTTATTTTTCTGGTGCAGGAGCCTTAAATTTGACCATGCTGCGCCAAACTATCGAAAATTTACAGGTAGCTTCTCAGGAAGGACAGGAATGCATTCTATATTCACCTTTTTGTTCTAGTTAAAAGAAATACGCTAATTTTTCGGGACAATTCAAATGGTCCCGGAAAATGTTCAATATATATTTCAAAAGCCTAATTATATTTCCAAAACCCTTTTTGGGGAACTCTCTGCATCTTGGCAGCTACTGAATTGAGAAGCATTAGACTTGCCCACATCGAAGTTTTAACAAACTTTGCTGTTTTAAGCGAATTCAAATTAGGTTCTGCAATCTTCGGAATCTTGCAATTATAACTGGAGAAACGAGTTCTTTCCTATTCAAGGAATTTCAGATTTTATGGATAGAACAATCGGTTTGAATTTTCCAAATTTTATAGTCTCTTGAATAATGAATTCAATATCAAAATTTAATAAGCAGCCTAAACTAATATTGCAGTTGAACCATTTTGAATGAGTTTGCTCTCCAAGTCATTTTCAAAATGGTTTTTCTATAATACCAGCACAACGAAACAGCTTCAAGAACTAACAGAAATGGTGCTTAGAATTCGACTCCAAAATGAGAAGTTTTAAGTGCTTTTTACTATTCTTGTGGTATGAAAGATGACAGTCTGGTCATTTCTGAAAAAGCGGGCTAATAGACTTAGATTTACAGTTTACATAAATTTATATTGGTCAAACAAATGCCCATTCTGTTAAAATCTAGTTCTGGCATATAATTAATATACTTAAAATATTTCCATTAATAATTTTATTAATTTTACAACTTGCTTTTTTCTCTTTACTGATGGGTCAAAAATTGGTGATAAAGTTGGTTGAGTCTTTGTTTACTATTATAATAAGATGAAACTGCAATTTCAACTATACAGGCTTGGTGATGCAAACACAGTCTACATGACAGAAGTAAATGCGATTCGAAATTCAATTGATTACGCGCTGGCCTCAGGCCTTGGCAACGTAGGAATAGTTACTGCTTCTAGATCAAATCTACAAACATTAGAATCTGTCATTGACAGAAGAGCGATAATTGTAGATATAGAAACAATATTCTGTTGTACTGGGTGAAAGCACACAAGGGACAATGGGGAACGAGAGAGCAGACTTTCTTGCGAAATCTGCGACAGAGAAAGACTTAATAGATGAATAGAATTCTTTCAGTCGGCTAGACAATTAAGAAATAAAAGTAATCAAAATATAAGAGGAAAATAGCAAGCTAGATGGTCGGACTCGAGGAAAGGAATCTGGACAAAAACATTTTATGAGAAAGTTGATATAAAAAGAATTTGTGGCGACTTCCATTTTAATCAAATACTATCCGGCCACGGTGTTTATTTGGTTCAATCCAAGCATCGATGTTTGGCAAGCCAGTTGAATGTCAATGTGGACAGAATATTGAACCTGTATCCTATGTAATTTTGGAGTGTGAACTATGGAGGGACCTTCGATCTGAATGGTCTAAAAGCTGGAAAAACAAAGATTTAAAAGAGTTGGTTCCCGTTCACAAGTTTCGCTCTCAAGCTTCTACATTTGTTAAAGCACTTTATGAAACTCGCTCAATGGACTGTTCCTGATCTATACTTTTATTTTTGTTGGTTTACTTATGGCAAATTAACGTTCTATTTTTGGTAGACTTCAAAAACTTTATGTTTTGAAGATTATATATATATATTTGTGTGTATAGAGTTGAATGCACTTAAAAATTAAATGATATTGCATATCACGACTTGAAATAAGACAGTAATCGGAGTTAATGTAGCAGAATCGGTTGAGGTTATACCGATAATAGGGACAAGCGCCCCTATATTGGGCGAGACTGCTTCACCCGGCCCTCATCTGATCAACCGGATGGCTTCGGCCAGGACGGGGCATTCCTATGCTATAACTTGCTAAATTCGACTTGCAGGGCCAATTTTTAAACCTATTTAATACGAACCTCGCTTTCTAAACTGATTCGTTTGTGAGGAAAGGTGGGTCATTGAAACATGTATACTTTAGTTCCAAAAATAATATGGATAAAAAAACTAGAGAGATTGATTTTACAAGGATTAAGAAAGGGAAAAAAATAGGAAAAGGGAGCTTTAAAAACTGAATTGATACATTGTTTTGAAAGATGTGAGCCAATGGGCCAAAGGCTAAATTTTGGACCGTAACAAACTACAACCATGATGTTTTCCAGTCATAGGAGTTCATTATTTTCATCGTTTAGATTTAAACATGCAAAGGCAAATTCTACTTTACGGTTTAATTTATTAGAATACAAATAGATCTATTTCAAAAGGGTTGGGTTGGTTTTTATGGCGCAAAAGCCATTTTTGGCCATGCTGCGCCAAACACTTGATTTCTATTTAAAAAGGGAACTGAACGCATTATCTAGATATTTACGTCCTTAAAAACAAGAAAATCTCTCCGTACTTTTAATGACGAGATAAACCTAATCGAGATATCGCAATTCGATCATTGCTATTCGAATTAATGCAATCGGTTTAGTTCTCAACTCTTGCAAATCTCTTCACTGAAAGGTCAAATGGTTCATTTCTAAATTAATGTTAGGCTTTTCAGGAAAGCGGACCCACGACCGGTTAGCTTATCTTGCGTAGTCAGTGTTAGGTTATGGAGTTCAGTCGCCCAAAAGCCGTATTTGCTTCTTCTGGCGCAGACCAAATTGAAAGTTTAAATGTAGAAGTTGATGCGGGAGATTTGGGAAGAATGTTGCTAGTGATGGAAAGTGCAGGAAGGGTCTTTGGAAGGTGCACTGAAAGTAGCGAAGTTCAAAAAATATTCATAATCGAACAAATGGCGGTGAGAATGCCTTTAGGCTATGAATCGGTCTAGAATTAGTTAATTCGTTAGAAACAGGTTTAGAAAGTATAAAATAGAAGTAGCACAATTTTCTTTGAATTCACTCCTAAGCATTATTCAAGATGAATGTACCGAGGAAAGTTTGCAATTCTTGGAATTTCTGCTTGAAGTACTCATCCCAACTTTCTATCTTGCAGGCAATTAAGAAGTTCTCTTAAAAATTTAAAGTTAAAATGGGTGTTTAGCAGAATAGAGTTTTTAGCTCTACTAGAGTAGTTATGACCGAGAACCCTCCTAAATACTACCCGTAGAGTACCGGAAAATGTTTCGCTCAACTCGAATATGGTCACTTTTGCATTCCAAGGAAAATAATTCCAATAAAATTTTAAAATTGCGACTTTTATTAAATCTGCCTATTGGAAGTTAAATTTAATATTGTCATCAATAATTGACAGAGCTTCCGATATTCCTGGAATTGCATAACAAATACTTCTAATATTACATTTCATATCTAAAGCAAATAGTTAACACGATATAAAATATTTTAACTATTGTGTTAGAATTACTTCTGTAAGAAGGCGTTTGCTTACAAAAATCAGGATTTTAAGTACTCTAAAATTCGATTGATACCAGATTCAAAAGTAAATCCTAGCATTCTGCTATGCAAAGCATTTTGATCATGTTGATCAGGCATGATCAAACACCGCTTGCATCTTCACAACTACAGAAGACGACCGATTAGATCGCCGGCGAAACTCTAATCGGTCCTCTTCTGTTGGACTGAAATCAACTCTTTCGTAGGACAGGATTTATGAACTATAACCTCAAGGGACATTATGCTGTTTTCTTTCAAAAATTAAGTAGCTGAAATTTTAGAAGCTAATTTCGGATAATCATCCAAGAGGATTTCCATCCTGAAACTAGAAAATTTGAATTCGAGTTTTGAATTCTGATGAAAATTATTCCAAAGAGTAGCATATTTGAGTTCTGTGAAACATTTTGCCGATACTTTACGGTAGTATTTATGAGGCATCTCGGACGTAACTACTCTAGTAGAGCTAAACTCTATTCTGCTGAATAACCATTTCAGATTTATGATGCTTAAGAGAACTTCATAATCGCCTGTAAGATCGAAAATTGTTACGAGTACTTCAAGCAGAAATTTCTAGAATTGCGAACTTTACTCGGTACGTTCATTCCGAATAATACTTAAGAGTGAATTCAATGAAAGTTAATTTTGTTACTTCTATTATGTGCTTTCTAAAGCCGTTTCTAACGATTTAACTAATTCCAGATTGATGCCTAGCCTGACGGCATTCTCACCGCCATTTGATTGATCCTCAATTTCTTTTTGCACTTTGCTGCTTTATGTGCACCCTCCAATGACCCTTCTTGTCCTTTCCACCGCTAGCATCATTCTTCCCAGATCTTTCGCCTCAACGTCTCATTTTCACCTTTACATTTCACCTAACTATGCCAAAAGAAGCAGAGACTGCTTTTAAGCGTTTGAATTTCATAAGTCAACCTGTTGACTTCTTGCAGATAGACTCCCCACCCCGGCAGAGAAAACCGAACTATCCAGATTAACGCTTTATAAAAAGATGGCTATAGTTATGGTTCGAGACTAGGCTAAAAACAATGAGATTCTTACAGTTTGAGACTCCATTCTCGTTTCAACGATTCCCATGTTCCCTGCCCTACCTCTACCAGCCGGCTGGTGTCCCCACTGCCTCTTTATTTGGTCTAATGGTTGGTTGGTTGGGGTTTAATGGCGCAAGAGCCATTTTTCTCCAAACTGCGCCAATCAAATGGTAAAATTCAACACAGTGGTAATAAAATTTTAAAAATCAATGAAAATGTGAAAAGGAAATTGCTCGAAATGATTCAGATGTAAAAAAGCAAAAAAACAAGTTAAAAGGACTAAATGCTCATAAAAAACCCAATGGTCTTTAAAAAGTTAAAAATGTTTGGGTGGTGTTTTTCACCCACCAAGTCTTGCAAGGTAACAGACGATGAATGGAAATGGTCAACACGATGAGATTAAGATGGACATTCAATCAAAATGTGATGAACAGTAAAATTCTGATGACACGTGGGACAAACTGGTGCCCTTTCGCCAAAAATGAGGTGTTTGTGTGTGAAGCGAGTATGCCCTATACGGAGGCGAGTCAGTTTAACATCAACCTGTCGTATAGGCAAAATGGGCCACAAACCAATGGAGGGTTTGACGGAATGCAGTTTGTTATTGGTTAAAAGATCGCATTTCTGCTGCCAAAGAGAGAATAAGCGAGAAACGAAAAACTTTTTAATATCCACATAAGGAAGTGCTCGCGGAAGAAAAGCTGAGGCAAATTTTGCAATAGCATCAGCTGTTTCATTACCAGAAATCCCTACATGACTCGGAACCCAACAGAAAATAATATTAAAGCTTTTATTCCGAAGAAACTGTAAAATATATAAAATTTCTAAACCAACCGGATGCATTTGAGTGTCATAATGAGAAAGAGTTTCCAAAGCACTCATGCTATCAGTATAAATAATAAACTTGCGCTGGCTAGAGGGCGAAATTTCCTGGAGAGCACAGAAAATTGCCAGTAACTCAGCAGTAAAAACAGAGCAACAATTATGCAGACGATAGCTCAGTGTATCAGATGGAAAAACTACACCACAACCAACATGTCCATCTGATTTCGAGCCTTCTGTAAAGATGGGTATGAAGGAAGAATACTGATAGCGATGGTCTTGAAAAAGTTGTTGAAAAGTCGAATCCCGAGAAGGGATTCAAATAAAAAAAAATGTGAGATATCCCAAGGCGGGAAACAGAAGAAATCAGAAGACTGGATGGTAACATTATTAAGGTCCGAGTCATGCAGAAGCATTTTGGCTCTCTCACAAAAGGGCAGAATGTGAGAGGGACGAGCAGCATAGAGTCTGTGGAGAAAAGCTGGTAATATTAATTGACTTATTGGGTGCCTTGACACAGATTGTGCTCTGAAAAAATATAAGGCGGAAATTTTTTGTCGCCTTAAATGAAGCGGTAGCTGGTGACAAATAACGTACAGGTTTTCCACTGGAGAGGTACGGAATGCTCCAGAGCTGATCCTTAAAGCAGAGTGGTGAATGGTATCCAGACGCCTCAAGACAGTAGGACGGGCTGGTTGGTTGGTTGAGGTTTAATGGCGCAAGAGCCATTTTTGGCTAAACTGCGCCAAACGTATGGTAGATAAGTAGGATCACGGTAATAAAATATATGGTGTTATATTAAAAGAGGTAGATAAAATTCTAAAATAAATTTCAAAATTATAATTGCATATGAGAAGATAAAATCATGTTACCAAAAATGGATAGATGAACGATGAAAAGAGGTAAAAAAAGTTTTAAAATATATCAGATGCAAATATGTCTAAAATATCACATGGTGGGCGAAGACCAAATAAAATTCCAAGGACGAAATCCATATAGATAAAAATGTTTAAAATAATAAAACAAGCAAGTTTAAATAAAACAATTTAGGGTACGTCGTTTGTTTTCAAATTATTATTAAAAAAGAGCAAACAAAGTACAAAACAGAAGCAATAATGCTACCTGTTTTTGTACTTGTTTGCCTTTCCAGGTTTGGAAGAGGGTGGGGGACTGATAACTGCCGGTGAGTCTTCCAAGTCCTCCGACATGTTGCACTCAATGGAATCTTCTGATAAAGAGGACGAGCTCATCTCGGCGTCTGCATCAGATTCCCGAGATTGTAGAAGTATTTTTTCCAACGGAGGGAGAACAGCCATTGGTAGAAGCTCAGTGTCTACAGAAGTAGGTTTAGTCGTTGCAAAAGGTTTCAATGCAGATTGTTGGGTAGAGATGTTATCTTTAGATGGTATAGAGTTGGGAACTGCACGGTGAGAGGTGGTATAAAATTTTGCTATCTTTTCTGCTTTGGTGATGGTATTATTTGTGTTAGTAGGAGAGTTCTTTTTCAACCGTTTTCGGTTTGTAACAAGTTTAAAATCAGTGACGTCCGGCAAAGCCAAAGCTTCTTCACTGACCGGAGCAACAGATGGAGAGGATAGAATTGGCAAGTTGGTTATTGGAAAGGATGGAATTGGCAAGTTGGTTATTGGAAAGGATGGAATTGGCAAGTTGGTTATTGGAGGAGATGCGCTTGTAGAATCAGATGGCTTAGAACTAGGAACAGCAGAGCCATCTGGATTTTTGTGGACGGTTGGTTGGTTGGGGTTTAATGGCGCAAGAGCCATTTTTGGCTAAACTGCGCCAATCAAATGGTAAAATTCAACACAGTGGTACTAAAATTTTAAAATTCAATGGAAATGTGAAAAGGAAATTGGTTGAAATGATGCAGATGTAAAAAAGCAGACTAACAAGTTCAAAGGACTAAATGCTCATAAAAAAGCCAATGGCCTTTAAAAAATTAAAAATATTTGGATGGTATTTCTCACCCACCAAGTCCTGCAAGGTTACAGACGATGAATTAAAATGATACTCACGATGACAGTTAAAAGAAGGACATTCAATTAAAATATGTTGAACAGTAAAATCAGCTTGACACGTAGGACACCTTGGTGCCCTCTGGCCCAAGAAGAGATGTCTGTGAGTAAAGCGAGTATGCCCTATACGGAGGCGAGTCAATTTGACATCCAACTCTCGCATAGGAAGGGCAGATCACAAACCAATTGATGGTTTGACGGAATAAAGTTTGTTATTAGTGAAAAGATTCAATTTCTGCTGCCAAACAGAAAGGAGATGAGAAATTAAAAACTTTTTAATATCGCAGTAAGGAAGTGCTCTTGGAAGAAAATCGGAGGCAAATCTTGCAATAACATCCGCTGTTTCATTACCGGAAATGCCCACATGACTCGGAACCCAACAGAAAATAATATTAAAACCTTTATTTCGAAGGAACTGCAAAACCGATATTATTTCCAAAGCAACCGGATGTATTCGGCTGTCATAATGAGATAGAGTTTCCAAAGCACTCATGCTATCAGTATAAATAATAAAGTTGCGCCGATTAGAAGGCAAAAGTTCCTGGAGAGCACAGAAAATTGCCACCAATTCAGCAGTAAAATTTTGTGGACGGATGGTGCAGAAAATGAATTTTTCGCCACAGAAACGTAACTATTTCCGGGCGTAGGTGTCATATTTTACAAGTTTCCTTGCTTCGGGATAGGATATTTGCTTTTTAATTTTTGTGGCGATTATTTCTTTTTCTAACTTCCAAACTGAACAGTTTCAAGAAAAGGAGGTGTGTGCGTTTTTGCAGTTGACGCATTTCTCAGCAGCGGTGCATCCAGAACTGTCGTGGCCCACTTCTGCACAACGGGCGAAGGTCAGTGTCCCGCGACAAGAAGTTTTCGAATGTCCGAAACGTTGGCACTTGAAATAGCGGAGCGGGTTGGGTATATATGCCCTAACAGAGAGGCGCATATATCCTGCTTTAATCTATTCTGGTAGTTTGGCGGAGTCAAAAGTGAGTATTAGGTGCTTTGTATTTAGGAGCTGGCCATCCCTCCGTATTGATATACGACGTACATGGCTCACCCCCTGACCTTGCAATTCTTTAAGGATTTCTTCTGTTGCAACATTGAGCAATTCTCCGCAGGTGATAACTCCCTTGGAGGAATTCAGAGATGCATGTGGAGAGACAGATATTGGAATATTTTTTAAGTTTCACTATTTATTGAGATTGTTTCCGAAAGTGGACTTCTACCAGCAAGTCGCCAGATCGAAGATTTTTAGTGGATTTTACCTCACCGACAGTTTCGGTAATGGCTTTTTCAACTAAGAACGGTGATACAGTGTGAAAGGTTTCATTAGCAGTAGAGTTTCTTTTAATCATAAAAGAAGTTGGAAAATTTGATACTTTTGAAAAATTTGATGCAATTTGTTGCCCACTGAAGGGACCAAACTTGCGTTTGTCCATACGACAATGGTGGATATTCAGGCCCGACGGTACCGCCCACCACGGAGCCCAACAAGGGAAGGCAGCCACCGGCTCTGGAGATTTCCAGCCTCGGCGCTTACCTTGGTGCTAGCCGGAACCTATACGCTCAGAGTCACCCCCGGGGACAGTGACCACCCTTAACGCCAAGCCCAAGGAGTTCCCCTCTTCGCTTGATCCCCTTGAGCAGACCAGCCAAGTGGCTGGAATACCGGCCGATTGATACACCGGGGACCGAAATGTACCTCCCGTCTAATGGGTCGCCACGCACGGCCAACACGTGGGGGTAATTTGCTGTCCGTGAGAAGCAAGAAGCAAACAGAGCGGCAACTACTTCTCATGGAGATTTCCCTCGTCTACCCTCGAGGGAAAGAAAAAAAAAGCAATAAACTCAAGGGAGGAAAAAACGGAAGGAGACAAGACACTAGGGTACCTTGGGGTCGTGAATCCCGTCACATCTGAAGAAGATGTGCCCCTGAGGGGAGTAGGACGGGCAGAACCATACACCATGCATCCATAATCAATACTGGAGAGAATGACTGCTTGGTAAATACGGAGACGGGAGGTTCGATCGGCACCCCAAGATGTTCTGGAGAGGACTTTTATAATATTCAAAGATCTCTCGCATTTCTTCCGCAGATGCAAGATATGCGGAAGGGTGAGTGAGTTTGCGATCGAAAATAACTCCTAAAAACCGTATGTCATCCACAACAGGAATAGCAACATGGTTTATATGAATGACAGGGTCAAGATGAATGCTTCTCTCCCGACAGAAATGGACGCACCGACTCTTCTCGGGAGAGATAGCATGTCCGTTATTATTGCACCAAGCTACCAGCTTATTCACTGCATTTTGAAGTTGCCTTTCAATTAAATCCATGTTACTGCCTTGGCACGAGATCTGCAGATCATCAACATAAAGGTTTCCGTGAACAGATGATGGCAAATGATGGAGAATTTGGCTAAGGTGAACAATAAAAAGTGACACTGAGGACGCTTCCTTGTGGAACATCCTCAGCTTGAATAAAATGATTTGAATAAAAATATCCAACACGAACACGAAATGTTCGATAGGATAAAAAGTTCTTTAAAAAGATGGGCAAGTTTCCACTAAAACCAAAATTAAAAAGTGTCGACAGTATGCCATAGCGCCATGCACGGTCGTATGCCTTCTCTATATCAAAGAATATAGAGACAAGGTGGTTTCTCCTAACAAATGAGTTACGTATTTGTGTTTCCAGCAGATCGAGGTTGTCAAAAGTAGACCGCCCTCTACGGAAACCACTCTGCAACGGGGGAATGCATCATTGTTTCTCTAATTCGAAGATAAGACGAGCATTGACAATGCGTTCAAAAGTCTTGCATAGACAGCTCGTCAGAGCAATGGGTCTGTAGTGCAGAGGATTGGATGGATCTTTGCCGGGTTTTAAGATTGGAATCACAATAGCTTCATGCCATTGTGAAGGTACTTCTGCTCAGTCCAAATTCTGTTAAATAAAATTAACAGATGGGAAAGGGAAGTGGTATTCAAATGGCGAAGCATGTTATATGTGATGCCATCTGGACCGGGACTGGTGTCATGTGCCCGAGACAAGGCGGTTTTCAACTGAAATATCCTGAACTCAAAATTGTACGGAAGGGTACTTCGGGCTGTAAAACTCAAAGGCGCTCGCTCCGCGCGATTCTTAATCGCCACAAAGTCAGGACTATAAGAATCAGTTGCGGAAACTCGTGAGAATGCATGGCCGAGAGTATTGGCTATGTCTAATGGGGCGGAATGAGTCACATTTCCCGTATATAAAATAGGAATGGAAAACTCACGATATATCCCATTAGCAGCCTTGACCTTTTCCCACAATTGTTTGCTAGAAGTAGAGGATGTGATAGAGGAAACAAAATTTATCCAAGATTCCCTCCGACTGCGGCGGCGTATGCGACGAGCAAGGGCTTTGGCACGCTTAAAGGCGACACGATTTTCTGTCGTCGGATATCTTCTAAAAATGTTCCACAGTTTCTTTTCCTCCCTGCGACTATCGCGACAAGCTTCATTCCACCACGGTCTACGGAATTTCCTTAGCCGTGGGGAACTTTTAGGAATGGTATTGTTTGCGACATTTATTAAACAATCAATGACATTTTGTACCGCTTCCGTAATGTCTGCAGTACTGACCATAGACTCAGTGATATCTGCCAGTTGCATGAAATTACCCCAGTCTACCCGCTGGAGTTTGAGTTTGGTTTTGTGGCGCAAGAGCCATACATTTGACCATGCTGCGCCAAACTATATAGAGATTCGTCAAAATAAAAATATGCAATTAATATTTAAAAAACAATGGTAAGAAAAACAAAAAGGAGCGCTGTTTAAATATGTGGATAAAAACAAATTGACCGCAAAAAAGCAAAAAGGTTCACATGTGGAGTCTTGCCAAGTAAAAGAGATAAATCAACAGAATTCGTTTTAAAAAATTTTAACCGTTGGGAGTTAAAATTCGGACATTCAGAGAGTATGTGTTTAACCGACATACTACAGTTGCATTGAGAGCACATTGGTGTCTGTTCTCCGAACAGTAGATGGCGGTGGGTATATCGAGTGTGACCCACTCGTAGTCTGGCGAGGAGCGTATCCGCTTTCCTGGTCGTTAGAGAAGGCCAAGGTTGCACGTGTGGTTTAACAGAGTGAAGCTTGTTATCCGTCTCCGTGTCCCACTGTCTCTGCCATTTTGTATAAAAGAGTAATTTAATATATTTTTTTAAAATCAGTCAAAGGGACAGTAGAATTAGTTTGAGTACTCTCCAATTTGGCGGCCTTGTCCGCTTTCTTACTGCCCACAATCCCAACATGAGATGGCACCCAACACAATAAAATATTAAAATCACGTGATGCAAGTTTATTTAAAAGATGCAGGACATTTAAAACTAAAGGATGGTGGTGAGAATGCATATAAAATGATTTCAGAGATTTTAAAACACTAAGTGAATCCATGTAGATGATAAACTTTCTTTCCAGGCAGTCAGAAATTTTTTCCAAAGCAAGTAAAACAGCAGCTATCTCTGCTGTGAAAACTGAACAAGATGAATGAAGTTTAAAAGAAAAGGTTGGTTGTTTGGGGTTTAATGGCGCAAGAGCCATTTTTGGCTAAACTGCGCCAAACGTATGGTAGATAAACAAGATCACGGTGATAAAATATATGGTGTTATATTAAAAGAGGTAGACAAAATTCTAAAATAAATCTGAAATTCATAGTTGCATATGAAAGGAAAACCATGTTACCAAAGAATGGATAGATAAAGGATGAAAAGAGATAAAATGCAAGTTTTAAAATACATCAGATGCAAAATATGTCTAAAATATCACATGGTGGGCAAAGATCAAGTAAAATTTCAAGGACGAAATCTATATAGAGAAAATGTTTAAAAAATGAACGAACAAAATAAGTTAGTGGTAAAAAACAATTCAGTGTAGGTCATTTGTTTTTGAAAATATTTTTTTTTTAAAAAAAGAAACAACGTGCAAAACAGAAGCAATAATGCTACCTGTTTTTATTTTTGTGTGCCTTTTCAGGTTTGGAAGGAGGTGGAGGATTGATAACTGCAGGCGAGTCCTCCAAGTCCTCCGACATGTTGTACTCCAAGGCATCCTCTTCTGATGCAGAGGAGGAGCTCATCTCGGCATCAGCATCCGATTCCCGAGATTGTAAATTTTTTTTTTCCAATGGAGGAAGGACAGCCATTGGTAAAAGCTCAATGTCAACAGAAGTAGGCCTGGTAGTTGGAAGAGGTTTTAATGTATATTGATGGGTTGAAACGTTATCCTTTGTTGGAATAGGTTTAGTTATGTCACGGTGAGAGGTGGTGTAAAATTTTGCGATCTTTTCTGCTTTGGTGATGCTATGGTTTGTTGTAGTTGGAGAATCCATTTTCAGCTTCTTTTTATTTCTAACAAGTTGAAAATCAGTGAAGTCAGGCGAAGCCAACGCTTCTTCACTGACCGGAGCAACAGATGGAGAGGATGGAATTGGCAAGTTGGTTACTGGAGGAGATGCTTTTGCAGTAGAATCAGATGGTTTAGAACGATTAACAGCAGAGGCATCCGGAGTTTTTTGAACGGATGGTGCAGAAAATGATTTTTTTACTACAGAAACGTAACTATTTCCGGGAGTGGGTGTCTGTGAATTTACAAGTTTCCTTGCTTCTGGATAAGATATCTCCTTTTTTATTTTTGTGGATATAATTTCTTTCTCTCGTTTCCAGGCAACACAGTTTCGAGAAAAAGAAGTGTGCTCCACCTTACAGTTAACACACTTCTCTGTGCGGGTGCAATCGGTACTTTCATGTCCCATTTCTGCACAACGGGCGCAGGTGAGTGTCCCGCGGCAAGAAGTTTTCGAATGTCCGAAACGTTGGCACTTGAAACAGCGAAGTGGGTTGGGTATATATGTCCTGACAGAAAGGCGCATATATCCGGCCTTAATATTTTCAGGTAATTTGGCGGAGAAAAAAGTGAGTATTAGGTGCTTTGTGTTTAGGAGCTGGCCATCCCTCCGTATTGACATACGCCGTACATCGCTCACCCCCTGACCTTGCAATTCTTTAACCCTTTATGTCCCAAATTAATTTACCAGCGAATTTGCAATTTTATCTTTGAACTATTAGATAAGTTATCAGGCAGAATAACCCCAGGAAAGAGAAAGAAAACTTTTTTAATTAATTAAAATAACTTAATTAATTAAATTAACAATTTTTTTTAAATTCCTGCCTTCAACTGCTATCTACTGCTTGCTGTTGGAACTAGCGTATTTCAGCGTATTTTTGCGAATTCCGCCAAGGAAAAAGGTCATAATACAAAGATATAAGCGTGATAAAAGTGGGACTTTAATGTCCCGTCAGGACATAAAGGGTTAAGGATTTCTTCGGTAGAAACATTAAGAAATTCTCCGCAGGTGATAACTCCCTTGAAGGAATTCAAAGTTGCATGTGGAGACACAGTTACTAGAATATTGGAAAATGTTTTAAGTTTAACTATTTGTTCTGATTGTTTTCGCGATTGAACTTCGACCAGCAAGTCGCCGGATCGAAGCTTTTTAGTCGATTTTACATCACCTATGCTACCAGTTATGGCTCTTTCAACCAGAAATGGAGACGCGGAATGGAATGTTTCATTACAAGTAGAAATTCGTTTTATTAGAAAAAAGGAAGGAAAATGTGTTGCTGCTGAAGATTTTGAAACAATATGTTGCCCACTGAAGGGACCAGATTTTTTTTCCCATATGACATTTGTTGGGATTCAGGCCCGACGGCACCGCGGAGCCCAACAAGGGAAGGCAGCCACCGGCTCTGGAAATTCCCAGCCTCGGCGCTTACCGGAACCTATACTCTCAGAGTCACCCCCGGGGACAGTGACCACCCTTAACGCCAAGCCCAAGGAGTGACCCCTTCGCTTGATCCCCTTGAGCAGACCAGCCAAGTGACTGGGATACCAGCCGATTGATACACCGGGGACCGAAATGTACCACCCGTCTAATGGGTCGCCACGCACGGCCAACACGTGGGGGTAATTTGCTGTCCATGAGAAGCAAGAAGCAGACAGAGCGGCAACTGCTTCTCATGGAGAGCTCCCTCGTCTACCCTCGAGGGAAGGAAGAAAAAAGCAGAAACTCAAAAGTAAGGCAAAAAATCGAAATTAGATCAGACACTAGGGTTCCTCGGGGTCGTGAAGCCCGTCACATCTAAAGAAGATGTGCCCCTGAGGGGCTGAGTGAGTCAGAGTAGATAATATAGTTATCTGCAGGGTAGTTTGATATCTCTGATAATGAATGGAGAATAGCCCTTATTTCAGCCGTAAAAATAGAACACGAGGGATGAATTTGAAATGAGAGTGTTGAGTTAATAAAAACACATGCAAATGAAGTTTGAGTAGAGCTTTTTGAACCATCTGTAAAAACTGGTATGAAATGATGGTAAAGTTCACGATGATGTTTAAAAAGCTGTAAATAAAATGTCACTAGCTGTGTTAGTCTTGTCATAGTTTTCAAATGGGTTTAAAAATTTCAATCCGTGAGGAATCCAGGGTGTTAAAAGAATAACTGGGTTTGGTAAAAGCTGTGCAGTATCTAAATTGAAATCGTGGAGAAAACCATCAGCTCTCGTAAAAAACGAGGGGACCACAGATGGTCTAGCATCCTGGAGACGCTGAAGGAAGCGACTTTGCTTGTAGTTAAAATATGGATGATTCGGGTTTTGTTAAAATTTTAGAAAAGTAATGAAGGGTGAGCATTTGACGTCTGTGTTCAAGTGATGGTTCATGGCACTCGACGTATAAACTTTCGACGGGAGAGGTGCGAAAAGCACCACTACAAAGTCGGAGGGCAGAATGATGAAATGTGTTTAATTTCTGTAAGACACTCTGTCGGGCTGATCCATAAATAGTGCAACCGTAATCAATTTTAGACAAAATGGCTGCCCTGTAGACCCGGAGAAGGGAAAGGCGGGATGCTCCCCAAGATGTATTCGAGAGCACCTTCAAAATATTGAGCGCTCTATCTAATTTTTTCCGCAATTGTAGTACATGAGGCAAGAAAGTGAGCTTTTTATCAAAAATGACACCTAAAAATTTTACTTCACTTACCACGTTTATATCCTGACCATACAGCTCAATTTCTGGTTCAGGATGAAGACGTCGCTTACGACAAAAATGTACACATGATGTTTTAGATGTGGAAAATGTAAACCCGTTTAAAATAGACCATTGTGTTAATTTGTTCACTGCAATTTGCAATTGTCTTTCAATAAAAGCCATGTTATCTCCTGAACAAGAAATATACAAGTCATCAACATATAAAAAGGATTTAATGGAAGGTTGTAAATGTTTAAAAATGCTATTTATTTTCAAAGCGAAAAGCGTAACACTTAGAACACTACCTTGTGGGACACCTTCTTCCTGAATGAAGAGATCAGACAACTGATAGCCTACTTTCACTCTAAACTGTCTGAAACGTAAAAAGTTTTGAATAAAAATGGGAAGATTGCCCCTCAAATTGCAGTTGAGTAGGTCTTGTAGAATACCGTACCTCCAAGTTCGGTCATAGGCTTTTTCTATGTCGAAAAATATTGATACCAAGTGCTGTCTTTTAAGAAAAGTAGTTCTGATGTCCGTTTCCAAGGCCAGTAAGTTGTCAATAGTGCATCTGCCTGGTCAAAAACCACTTTGGAAAGGGCTTAAAATTTTGTTGTGTTCTAGATAGTAAACCAAGCCTCTGTTCACCATCTTCTCCATAAGTTTGCAAAGGCACTTAGTGAGAGCAATAGGGCGATAGTTCAGAGGATTTGAAGGATCTTTCCCAGGTTTAGGAATTGGGATAATAATAGCTTGCTGCCAGCTAGATGGAAAACAGTGATCATGCCAAATTCTATTGTAAAGGTGAAGTAAATTTTGCAAAGAGCTGTTTGATAAGTGTTTGATCATTTGATAACTGATATTGTCAGGGCCTGGAGACGTTTTTTTAACTTCAGATAGGCATACTTTAAGTTCATGAAAGGTGAAGTCTGTATTATAGGGTGCGTATGAATTTGATTTGAAATTAAGTTTTTGTTTTTCTGCAAGCTTTTTATGGTTCTGAAAAGATGAAGGATAGGTATTGCTATTTGATGTTTGAGAGAGTGTGGACGCAATGCAGTTTGCTATATCCTGAAGAGAAGTTACAGGTATGCCGTTTTGGTATAAAATATTGATATTGTGATCTGTAAAAATACCGGATGCTTTTTTCACTTTTTCCCACAGTTTCTTGCTGGATATAGTAGAATTAAGGCTGCTAACATATCGCTTCCATGACTCTCGCTGACTTCGTCTTTGAATTCGCCTTGAGTAAGCTTTGGCCTGTTTGTAGAGAATTAAATTGGCAGATGTTGGATATCGCCGGAAGCGACCCCAGGCTTCTCTCTGGTTTTTGTATGCCTCTCGGCAATCAGAGTTCCACCCTACTTTGCGTTGTCTTCTAAAATTATTTTTTGTTTTTGGAATAGAGTTTTCAGCGGCGGCTATTAAAGTTTCAGTGATTTGATTTACTGCAGTGTCTATAGGGTTGTCACAAACCATGGTTGTTGTAATGCATGCTGTGGAAGTAAATTTTGTCCAGTTTGCTAGGTCATATTTAAATCTAGAGAAAACTGTATGAAGGTGCGAATGCCTATTGTCTGTAAGAATGATTGGGAAGTGGTCGCTGTTGTGCAAGTCGGGATCCGTTTGTAAACGGAAGAAAGGCAAAAGTGAAGGACTGCAAATAGCAAGATCTATGAAGTGAAATGTCCGGGTAGGTGTATGAAAATGAGTGATTTCGTCTGTATTAAGAAGGCAAAGATTGTGATCGTGCAGCAGTTTTTCAATTTGACGACCACGGGAATTCGTGTCATCACTGCCCCAGATTTGACTATGGCCGTTTAAGTCTCCAAGAATGACAAAGGGCTCTGGAAGTTGCAACATGAAATTATTTAGATTTGTCTGATCAATTTGAGTATTCGGCGGCAAATACAAACTGCAGACTGTAATTAGCTTATGTGTAAAAATTTGGGCAGCTATGGCTTGAAAAGGGGTATTCAAAGTTAATAGGGATGAAGGAATGTTGTTTGAAATTAGTAGAGCTACTCCACCAGAAGCCCTATTGACTGGATGATCTTTGCGGAAAACGGTATAACCATGGAGTCGAAATGAATTTTTAGGTTTTAAATGAGTTTCTTGAAGAGCAACGCAAGCAGGCTGGTTAGAATTTAAAATGTCCTTAAGATCGGACATTTTGTGTTGAGCGCCACGGCAATTCCAAGATACAGAAAAGGCCATGAAAAAACCCACAAGCAAAAAAAAAACTAAGGGGAAGAAGGTGGTGAGTTGGTCTCGCTTTCAGTTGACATCAAATGGATGAACTGAAAGAAAAGGACCGTCAGTATATTCTTGCTTTTGTTTAGATATTTTTAAGAAATCTTCTTTTGAGGCTGGCCGATTAGTAAGATATGAAGGAGATTCTTTGATTTTTTTTTGTGCATCAACACGAGCTTTTTTTGAAACTTTTGGTTGTTCCTGTTTTAATGTGTTTGTGTCCTTTTTATTTTTAGGTTTGTTAGTAGGGATTGATTTTGGAGGAAGGGATATATCTGAGGAAGCAGTAACGGAGACAGATGGAATAGAAATGGAGGTAGCAGTTTGTTTGTTTGGTTGTGTTCCGTTTGTTGTAGAAGGTAGGGAAATGGCAGGTATGGGAGCACTTGTCCGACATTCGCTATTGCTGGCTATGGAACAAGCCGAGGTTGGCTGAAATGTTGTCACAAGAGGTGGAACGGCACAAACTTCAGATACATTGGAAAACGTTTTCTCCCAAGATTTTTTAATCTCAAGTAGAGAGAGCCAGTCACTTTTTTTAATTGTAATCACGTCATTATCAGAAGGGGGAGTAACTGTAGTAGGTGCTGTAGGAGTGTTTATGATACTGGGTGTAGGTTGCATGTTTTGCGAGCAAGAAGGAGTAACTACTGAATTTAGTGCTGATGAATATGAAATGCCAGGCTTGGGTGTTCTGTCGTTGATGATTTTTTGGGCTTCTGGAAAGGAAATGTTTTTTGTTATTTTAACTGTTAGAATCTCTTTTTCTTGTTTATAACAAGGGCATGAACGGAACAAAGCTGGATGGTCACCATTACAATTGTAGCATTTTGGTGTGGTGGATGAGCAATTATTACTGTCGTGATCTGGGAGAGAGCAGCGAGCACAGATTTGTTTACCCCGGCAAGCTGTTATTGTGTGGCCAAACCTCTGACACTTGAAACAGCGCAGAGGGTTTGGTATGAAATGTCTAACAGGGCAGTTCATGTAGGCTATTTTAACTGATTTTGGTAATACAGGAGTATTAAATGTAAGTATGACATGTTTTGTTGGGAAATTTTGATTATTTCGTTTAATAGTGATTCTCCGGACTGCAATAACTCTTTGATCTTTCAAACATTCCAAAATATCGTCCTCCAGATCCCTCTGAAATTCACTTTCTGATATGACACCTTTAGAATGGTTAAGACTATGATGTGGAGCTACTTTAATCTGAATGTCGCCTATTTTTTGTAATTTCATTAAATTTTCTGACTGTTTTGTATTCATGAGTTCAATGAGTAATTGTCCACTGTGTAATTTTTTGATTGATTTTACATCTCCAATAACTGCAATGATAGTTTTGTGAATTAATATGGGGGATGCATTTTTTAAATCGCCGTTTACTGCACTAACAATGAAAAATTTCGAGGAAGCATTACAATGGTGAAGTACATTTTGAGCCATGCGATATTAAGTTTATTTCAGGCCCGACGGCATCGCCCACCACGGAGCCCCACAAGGAATGGCAGTTACCGGCTCTGGAATTTCCAGCCTCGGCACTTGCCATGATGCTAGCCGGAACCTATACGCTGGGAGTCACCCCCGGGGACAGTGACCACCCTTAACGCCAAGCCCAAGGAGTGACCCCTTCGCTTGATCCCCTTGAGCAGACCAGCCATGCGACTGGGATACCAGCCGATTGATACACCGGGGACCGAAATGTACCACCCGTCTAATGGGTCGCCACGCACGGCCAACACGTGGGGGTATATTGCTGTCCATGAGAAGCAGGAAGCAAACAGAGCGGCAACTGCTTCTCATGGAGAGCTCCCTCGCCTACCCTCGAGGGAAGGAAGAAAAAAGCAGAAACTCAAAAGGAAGGCTAAAACTCGAAAGGAGATAAGACACTAGGGTACCTCGGGGTCGTGATGCCCGTCACACCTGAAGATGTGCCCCTGAGAGGCTGAAAGCAGTGAGGACTCAGAGGTAAGTATTGATGAAAACAATGACACTAATCCTTCCTCTCTCGTTACAGGTACCTGCCCTAATGACAGTTGCAGGATCGGCTTCATCCGTTGCCTTCGCTATCCAGGCCGTACATCTCCCTCTGCGAAAAGCCCGTGACGTCACAAAAGACGATGGGGAAAAGTGTAGAACCTTGTAGAAGATTCCGAAGCTAGTCGCCATTATCGTCTGTGTCTCGTGTGAATAATTGCTGCGTTAAGTTGGTTTTTATTTTATTGGCGCTAGAGCTATTTTTGGCCATGTTGCTGCGTTAAGAAAGATCTTAATGCAGACAGATTTAATACGCCTAGCCCCTGCTGTGTCCCCGGATGTAGAAGCAATTATAAGAAACCTAAGAACGACTGTGTTTTCCTTTCCTCGCAACGAAAATCTGAAATAAAGTTGGATAACTGCTATTAAACGCCTCGACTTCATCCCAACATAGTAGAGTAAGTCAGCTTCCTTTTCTGTAACTTTTATTTAATTTACCTTTTTATGTTGAAAAATTTGTAATTAACTATAATTTACATTTATTATTTTGCACATTTGTTTGCATAATTAACTACTTACCCATAATACTTCCCAATTCTTTGGTGATGTTTTCCTGATTTAACTTGTATTTTAGTTTGCTTATCAAGCTTACAAAATTTTGTATTCCTTATTAGTATTCAAATTTTGATCTATTTCTTGATTTACTTTTTTTATATCTATTTATGTGGGGGAAAATCTGAAGTAATACTTAATTTTGTTCCACTTATGTAGGTCTGGACAAACCACTTTCCAATTGAAGATGTCATTACAACTGTGAAAGCATTTAATGAAAGAACTGGCGAACTTGTACAAGCACCACTGGAACATAAAAGGCAATTTTTTTAAAAAAAATTATTCTGCTTGTGGTTAGCATTTATCAGAAAAATGTTATGAATAACTTCAGATGATAATTTATTGTTATATTCTTATATAAAAATGTAAGTGTAAAATTCACATGTATGGAAGAATGTTTTCTTGCAGGGAAAAAATTACTATCCTTTCTAATACCATTGCATCTTGTTAGTCATTACATAAATTTTAATCTAATATATCAAGTTATATGCTTCAGAAGAATTTAATCAATGTAATAATAGTTTTTAAAAGTAAAATTACATGAACCATCAAGTTACCTATAAAACATCTAGGATTGTTCATAATATTTAAATTAATTTTTATTCAAATTACCTTGAGTATTTGTTAGTAATCATCTTATTAAAAATTATTAATATATAAACATTTCATTTATATAATATTTAAGCTTTTAAAAATAGTTGTGAACAAAAGTCATTGTTTCTGAATCACTTTATGTCTTGTAAAAGATGCTTACAGTTCATATAAAATTGGTTGGTTGTGTTGGGTCTTTTGGCGCAAGAGCCATGAAGTTGACCATACTGCGCCAGAAAAAATGCAAAATCATGTCCAGTCATATAAAATTGGAGTGTGGTGGTAGTATTTATTTTAGAAACATATATAACTTGGTATTGAATTCTTACTTTGCAATGGACATTTCTTTGTTTAAGATCGCTTGTTTATTACTGAACATTTCTTGCATTTAGTTCTCATGTAACTAAAGTTTTCAGTGTAAATATCAATAAAATGTTTTCTATAGTAAAATACTTTAAGGAATTTCAAACTTTTTTTTTTCTCCCTAGGCTTGTTCCAGGGGCAATACCATCGTTATTGCCTGATCTTCCAAAATACTTCTGTTCAGAACCTACAATGTCACGTGAAAATCCACTTGATAGAGCGACAAGAAAAGAAATGGAGCAACTGAAAGCAGCAATAAATAAAAGTACTAACGAGCTAGAAGAAAACGCCCAATTACAGAAAATAGAATCTTATAAGGATTT
>BGPR01000101.1:132874-228840 GCA_013235015.1 Araneus ventricosus
GCCGATGGACTTTTAGAAGATAGTTTAGGTTTTTTCTTCCTATTTACTACTGTAAATCCGGAAGAGTCCTGTGAATCTGGTGGAACTGCGGAGGTTTGAGAACTGGGTTTAGGTAAGATATTTTTATTTTTTGTGCCAGATGAAGATGCTATTGAACAGGTTCAGGAGATTTGGAAGTGGAAGGGACTGGATTGGACATTGTTACTACGTGGTTGCAATGAGGACAGTGAGTGGTCTGATAGACGGGATGGCTTTTGTCGACGACCGAAGCGTAGCTCGTACCATCGGGTGGTGTTTGTGCTTCAACTAGTCGTCGAGCTTCAGGGAATGAGATATTCTGTTTATACTTTGTAGCAACAACTTCTTTCTCTACTTTCCATTTAGGACAGGAACGAGAGAAAGAAGTGTGATTGCCGTCTCAGTTAACGCATTTTTTAACAGCAGTGCAATCTGTGTTCTCGTGGCCAGCCGCTTCACAACGGGCGCAAGTAAGTGTCCCGCGGCAGTTTGTTGTGGAGTGGCCAAAACGCTGGCACTTGAAACACCTTAATGGATTGGGAATATAAGGTCTTACGGAACATCGAACGTATCCAGCCTTTATGTATTTCGGCAATCGAGGTGTGTTGAATGTCAAAATAAAATGCTTGGTCGGCATAAGCTCACCATCGCGACGGATGTTAATGCGCCGAACATCTTTCACTCCCTGTTCGCCTAATTCTTGTGTAATTTCCTCATTTGAGAGATTTAAAAGCCTACCACATGTAATGACACCTTTTGAAGTGTTGAGGGTTACATGCGGTTGTACAGAAATTGCTATGTTTGAAAGGGAATTTAATTTCAAAATTTGTTGTGCTTGCTTGCGAGAAGCAACCTCAACAAGCAAGTCACCTGAACGCATTCGTTTGGTTGATGTGACAATGCCAACACTGCCAGTGACAGCCTTCTCCACCAGAAAAGGAGAAACATTAGTAAAGTTCTCGTTATTTTCTGATAAACGCTTAATGATTAAAAAAAGTATCAAAGTTTTGAACAATCGATTGCCCACTGAAGGAAGGTTTCTTTTCAAGACCCATGCAAAGTAAAAAAAAAATTATTCGGGGCCCGACGGCACCGCCCACCACGGAGCCCAACAAGGGAAGGCAGCCACCGGCTCTGGGCATTTCCAGCCTCTGTACTTACCTTGGTGCTAGCCGGGACCTATATGCTCAGAGTCATCTCCAGGAACGTTGACCACCTTTAACGCCAAGCCCCAGAGAATGACCCTTTAGCTTGATCCCTAGCAGACTAACCGGTTGGTCTAATGGACAAAATTCCCTCGTTTTATTCGAACCCATCTGCCGACATCTTACTCTTTAATCTCTTATTCCTAACAACCATCACCCCCCCCCATTTACGACACACGGGTCACAACTTGGTCTTACTGTGCCAGACGATCGTTATTTCAGATTCACACATAGTTTAGAAAAATTACAGCTGTCAAAACTAAACCATTTTGATTATTTGAACATGGCTTCAAAATGAATGGTGAAGATTGTCCCGTAAAATGTGAAATCAACATTTTGTGCTCCAAAGCGGGTACGTCTTTGAGTATAAATTTTTTTGCATTCCCCAAAAGCATATTTAATACTTAACATGCAGTTGCACCCGTTGCATATGTGCTGGGTCTGATCGTAAAAGATCGCGTTGTGTTAAAATGCATGTCTTGCTCCAATTCTTTTCAATCACATTTCACAAGAAAGATTTTTGAATCCATTAATCGAAGTCTGAAATTTATATAGCTTATCTGTCCCAGATTGTATGCAATATTCGATTTTGAGAGAGTACAACGGCCTGTAGGCCGTAGGTCAGAGGAACTAATAATATTCTCCAATTACACTGCAACTTTTTGAGGCGTTATCCACTCTCATTTCTAGGAATTCCGAAATGCCGAAAAGCCCAACAGAATTTGACTTTGGGATTTTTAAGTGTAGGAAGGAACTCCAAACATTTCATCGCAAAAGGATATGTATATTGAATGGCGTCAATGTCACTTCTAAAACTATGTATAATTGCTTTAAAATTTAATATAGTAATTTTCAAAAGTCCGGAATAGATTGTTTACTTATCTGAACTCTATACAAAGTAGAAAGGGTGAAGCATGTCCGCAACTGTAAAATCTGAGGAAACGACAGTCGAACCGACATGACTGTTCGATTTCGAACCGTCAGGGTTTGGTTGTTTGGGGTTTAATGACGCAAGAGCCATTTTTGGCCAAACTCGAACCGTCAGGGAATATACGGACATAATTAGAATTGCCTGTCCTCATAAAAAAAGCACCGGAATGAATTTTAATCTATACAGCTCCAACCTCGTACAGACAGAAAATAACGAACATCCAAAGACAGGTCCTTGTCGCAGCTACGGGAGCTTTCGAACCTTGTCGTCGGTGACTTTACATGTCAGTGGAGTCAAACTAGTGGATACAATCTGTGAAGTAGAAAGCACCTTTAATGGAGCCAAACAGAATACGAATGTCACTCTTCCGAAACTCATTTTCCCATATGTGAATTCAAGGACAATATTAATTAGATTACCCCAGTAATATCAATGTAGTGCATTGTGACAAGAGAAGCCCAGACGGCAATGTAACCGATGGGTCCTAACTGAATGGGCATGCAGGAGCATCTCTCTGCATTATGTACCCACATGTAGTGGAAAATTTTAATTCACAAGATCACTGCTCCATTTCTTAGGAAGAATTGACCACTATTATTCAGCAAACCCTTCTTTGGAAGACAGCACATAAACCACAAAATCTGCCACCTCTTCACCGTTAGAAAGAGGGCACTATTCCAGAAATTTCATCCAAAAACCACCATTGAGCGCGTCAACAACTACTTAGTGACATCGTCTCACTACAATAGGTAAAAGTCCTCTGACATTTTATGAGACCAGGGCATCTTTCGAGAAGCCAAATATAGATATACACCCGAGGACTCCCGAAATATCAATTAAGATCAATATGAAGCGAAGACTTTTGGAAGAGTGGCAAGACGGAATAATGATGAAAAGGGCCCCACACTCGCATGTTTCCAGAATTTGTCTATAAACCCGATTATTTCAAATTCCATGATAGGCCTGACAAACAATGGACTTGTCAGGAGCGATCTAAGCCCTAGTAGCGGGGATGGGACGTGGCGTAGTAATAGTATTTGCAGAGATTCAATATCAGATTTGCAGTCGATGTATAGAAGAGTCTCAATATGTACAAGTGAGCACTCCTAGCCCACCTCGAAATTTTCCCCTAAGCCAACTTTTTCCAAGCCAACGCCACTTTCAATACATTGCTATCAAATTTCCCAACCTGGAAATCTAACCAATTACAAAGATGTTTACGAAAACGAAGACGCCTTTGAAAGTAATTCAGTTCATTTTGCATTCGATCACCATTGTTTTACATATCCGATTCATTCTTGTTTGGGAAATGAACCGCACCTACTTCGGAAAGCTCTGTACCTCTGACTTTCTACGGGCCTATGAATTTTTTTTTATTTCTGTCGTTTCCTGTATTTTTTATCGCCATGTATATTTGATTTCCCATTTATGTGTCCACTTCGATAGTTTGCTGTGTGCGTATGTGTGGTTGTATATTTCATATTTATTTTTCTTATTCAAACGCAAGAGTAGTTGGAACTTCGAAAATCTGAGGAGTCGTAAAGGACTGTAACATTTTTACCTTTTCCCTAACTAGACAATGTATATCTGCACTATACTTTTGATTCGAAAGGATTCAGCTAAATTTTAAAACAATTTAAACAAGAAAATCTAAAAAACAACCTATCTCAAATGGAAGTATAAAAGTCAGTATCCAAGATATTGGAATAAATGGCAATGTAGAGGATCACCCAGTAGATCCTTCAAGGGAGGATGCGCGACACCAAAATAAATGTCCTGTTTTTAACCTTCCAAGGACATTCCGCAAGAATGTGTCGGATAGATAAAATTGAATTGCAAGCAGAACAAATGGAGGTTTCGCATATAACAAATGTTTGTAAGTGAAGAATGTATGGACGATGCATAGCCTCGTTAGTTTTGTACTACGGCACTTATTTATATGAAATGATCAAAAGCCCATAATAGATGGCTGTATGCCATGCAACTTATTTACCTGCTTATCCCAGATATTTTGCCACAAGACCTCCATCTGTGCTTCTAAGATAGGAGCCATGTCCTGGCATGGGACAACTACTTTTGCTCTACAATGCGCTGTTTTTGCTGCCTCATAAGGAAGAACAGCGCAATGGATACCAAGTCATGGAATCCTTCATGATGTGGTATACAAACAGAAATATGTCAAAGCCTCTATCAAGAAGCTGCCAGTATTCTTTGAATACTTTTATCAACAATGGATTGCTATTTCTCGAAACAATAAAGAGTGCATCAATATAACTTTTGGAATCGCTGTAAATAATACATCAGCTATATTTTGAAGTAGCCAATTTTTTGAAACAAATATTAGATAATTCTGATCTCAGCTGTGAAATTTGTGCAACTTTTCAGAGGCAATATGATCAGGGAAACAGAGGCTGAACCTACGTGTTCTGAAGATTTAGACCCATCCGTATACACAGAAGCAAATTTTTCTCGGTGAAAAAAAGCTGACTATAAAGCAAGAGGAGCAGTGACAGTTTTGGTGAAACAGAAGAAATCATCTATAGCATAAATAAAGATCTCTTTTCAAGGTGTAGGAGCTTCCTCTACTGGCAATATTTCAACATTAGTAATATCAAAGTTGCAACAAGCACCTCATTCTATGCCCAAACGATGGTTGATTGGTTGAGATTTAATAGCGCAAGAGCCAATCCTGGCTAAACTGCGCCAATCAAATGGTAAAACAAGATGAAACGCAAAGTTATAAAATCGAGTAAAATGTACCATAATGTGACAAACAAGCTTAAAATTTCAAATGCGTGCATGCATGAAAACCAATAGCCTTTAAAAAGTTAAAAATGTTTAGGTGGAGTTTTTCACCCACCAAGTTTTGAAAGGTAACAGACGATGAATGGAAATGGTCAACACGATGAGATTTTGAAGATGCCCAAACGATGGAACAAAAGATGATTTGTTGATGTAGAGTGTCCCAAGAATAGGTTTACAAACAGTCTTATACATTTGCATGTGTTACTAGTCCTTTCTAAACCACATGCAATTTTCTTAATGCTACACCAGTGAAGAGCAGGGCACAAGAAAGTGTTGCAACTTTAGGTATCTAGTTTGCAATTTACGATAGCCAAATCACCTTAATTCTTTCACCAACAACATTGATATTTCTCGCTATGAAGATGGTAACTAAATGTCTTTAAGCGAAATAATTAATACAAGTCAAATATATTAAATCAGGACTTGGCTTAATCTAAAGAATGAACATTCATCATTTTGATTAATATCTACATCAAACAATTGCAAATATCCGAGAAAGCTTGAAAGACTCACTTATCCATATAGAAAAATGTTCTCAATTAGGTCTTTGAAGCTCAAACGGCTTAGCAGGCGTATTACTGATCTAATTTGGAAGAAGATCCGAAATTAAATTTTTCCACTTTAATTCAGAGGAGGCAATTATCAACTGGAATCGAAGTACATCCATCGCGATAAATCTATTTTGCCCCTCGACTTTTAACAATTGCATAACGAGTTATTGTGGCTATATTTACCTGCCAACATGAGACATCGGTAGCCCATTTTTATTTTCTTACCAGCTATAATGAGACGAGGCTCCCAAATGTAGCATTTTCAATTGTGTTAGAATGAATGAATATCGCATTTAGCATCTCTGCTTGCAAGAAAATCCTAACTTGAAATTTATTTTCCTACGTTATGCAATTTTTCTAAATAGGGTGAATACTGCTGATAATTCTTTGTAATTCTAGATATTGTCATCTAGAAAATAGTATCTTAAAATTCCTACTGGAAATGTTTCGATTGTGATGGTGATCAGGCATCATAATCAAAACATTCCCTCCTCAAGGGCAGAAGACTGCCGCTTGGCTTGCCGGCAAGGCCACTCGCCAGTCTTCAGATGGACGACATTTACACGCGATAGTATCGGAAGGTTCACATTTGCATCTTACAAGTAAGAAGATATTAAATGCGATATTCATGTACTCGAACAAGAGTAAAAGCGAAACATTTCGAAATCTGAAACGGAAAAGCCTGCAGAGAACTTCAAAATAGAATTGCACTTCTGTCATTGCTTAATTAATGATGGAAATTTTGAATAGAATAAAGGGATCAGTGACTTCACTTTAACCGAGACAATGAAGAAACTTGCTCGTTAGAAGTCTAGCATAACTCTAGGAGCTAAATATATTTAGCATTAATGATCACATTTAAAGAATCCCAAGATCAGCGATTTTTATTCCTTTATGAAGCTTTATACTCCCTCCAACTAAGAAAACTGAGGTAATTATAATTTTGATACAAAGTGGAGTTGCATCTTTACACCTATGGATTTTCCCATTCTATTTAGTGAACATAACAGTCTGGTATGCTCTTTAAACTTTACAATAAAACATTCAGCGATATTAGCTTTCAAGATAATCAGCATTTCCTGCGAAAATCTTTCGAGCAAAGAGATTATTTCGTCAAGTTGAGCGACGACTTCTAAAAAGGAAATAATTTTGTGCGGAAAAAGATTAGTTTAAGATAACACCGGAGAATCTGCTCATAAGTAATCCGAGAATTTTCTTAAACATAACGTATATAAAATTTAGATTCTTGGGAAGAGTAGAAATCCAAAGAATTAGACTTATTTCCAGTCTCGTGAATTTTTTTTAAATTATAAAAATTTGAGTATCTACAATAAGACAAGCCTTCAGCACTCATTGCATGTGATTATACGAAAGAACAAACGACATCTTCCGAGCCCAAATTCGAGACCGATCTTGCGATCGATGTGATCAGCGATTGATGTGAAGACGAACTCTTAAAATCCAACAACTTTGCGATGAAAGAAACTAAAAATGAAAAGATGTTACAAGAAGTAACTACGAGAAAAGTATTCAAATATATAATCTTCGATAAATACTCCAGTACATGTCACACACCTTAGTACTCCAGTACTTGTTATCGTTAGATTATAGGGTCTTGAAAAATCAGTTGATCATTGAAACCGTTTCGTTTCAGGATGCTTCCTTCAATTTCGTTTTCATCTGCAGTTGGTCACAAATTATTTGCATTGATGAAGTATGTGGATATTATCTTGGCGCAAGGATCCACTCTCTGGATAAACTGCGCCGAAACAAGTTGAATCAAAAATACGTTTATGTTTTCACGTAAATTGTGGAAAATTTTAACTATTTTGGTTGCAGCTTTTTGGATTTTTGGCATATTAAATGTAGTAGATTCTAATTTTCCTGTGAATGGAAGCGTATTTCAAGCCAAAAATCAAGGATTGAACTGGTGTGATTATAGCAATAGTAAACCTATTCCTTTATAAGTGTAGTGGCAGTAGAGGAAAATGCTCCATTAAAATTAAATGGAAAAAATCACAAAAATGCAGGATATTATTAAAATTCCTTTAAGAAGGCATTTAATAAGACAGAAATTTTCTTTCAAATTTTACAATTCTTTGCGAAATCAGCCTTGTAAACTTCAAAGCATACATGCAAAAACAGTAGACTGTAATGTGTAATCTGGAGCGTGGTATTGAATGAATTTCATTAGTGCGCATAGCATAAGACTATCGCCACTAATGACTGTTATTCTTTGAAAATTATGCAGGAAAATTTAACATTCGGAACTAGTGCCAGAAGTTCGATAAAGATATGTATACCTCTTGTTTTTTCCGGGGTTTTATGCCACAGCAACCATATTAGGCTATACTACGCCAGACCTTGGTGAATAAAAACAACTTCAATCGAATAAAAGTCAAAACCAAACAAAGATCTTTCCCCATTAAAGAGTGCATCAATACAACTTTTGGAGTCTGTGCATATAATACATCAACTATAATTTTGAACTGGAAAAGTCTCAAGCAAATAGAGATAACATTGATTTCAGCTGTGAAAATTGTGGAATATGTGTTTATTCTTTCAAGTGGCAATATGAGCAGGGGAAACAGAGGCTGAATTTACGTGTTCTGAAAATTTAGGACCATCCTTACAGACAGCAGTGTATTTAGATTATTTTCCACGGTCAAAATAGAAAAGCTGACTATCAGCAACAGGAGCAGTGACAGTTTTGCTGAAACAGAGGAAATAATCTAAACAAAAATAAAACCTTTCCAAGGTGGAGGACCTTCCTCCATAGACAATATTTCAACATTAGTAATATCAAAGAAAGCCGCAACAAGCACCTCATTCTATGCCCAAACGATGGATTGGTTGGTTGTTTGGGGTTTAATGGCGCAAGAGCCATTTGTGGCTAAACTGCGCCAAACGTATGGTAGATAAACAAGATCACGGTGATAAAATATATGGTGCTATATTAAAAGAGGTAGATAAAATTCTAAAATAAATCTGAAATTCATAGTTGCATATGAAAACATAAAATCATGTTACCAAAAATGGATAGAGAAAGGATGAAAAGAGAAAAACATGCAAGTTTTAAAATACATCAAATATAAAATATGTCTAAAATCACATGTTGGGCAAAGACCAAATAAAATGTCAAGGACTAAATGCCCAAACGATGGAACAAATTATGGTTTGTTTATGTAAAATGTCCCAAGAATAGGTTTACTAACATCCTTATACATTGAATGATATTACCTTTAATTTTGAAATAGATCCTTAGAGAACTTTGAGCCTAGAGGCTTTGTTCTTTGTTAATTATTTATAGGCTAAAAACAGTTGACAGACGAAATGCACCACAAAACAGACGAAGTCCCTAATGATGTATAGAGTCTAAAGTTCTTAAGACAGATTTAGATGCAGATTAAAATATGGAATTTCGCTTTTCAATCACATTAGTTATTCCTCTGAAAAGTTAGAGACAAAAAAGACAAAATATTTTGAATATTTCGAGAGTTTTGGAACAAACTTCCAATTTTAAATCTTTTTGCTCAACTGGTTGCTAGAAAGTAGTGAAATTTCAAAAATTGACCATACCAATACGATTTAAGAATTAACGACGCTTAAATATCGAATAATCATCCAGTAATAACCAAGTTTTGTAGGTAATCTGTCTTTTAACGAGAACCTCAATTCCATGAATATTGTCATAAATTTGTAATTTAAGCCATTTTAAGTATTAATAAATAGGTTCAATTCTATTTATTCAGCTAAAATAACGGTCTGTCCATTGCAGAAGGCATATATCTTGTCACTGTTTCGATAAGGATACTGATCTGAACTAATCAGATCAAGAAAGGTTTTCTATAGATCAAGATAAAATAGTTGGATCTTAAACAGGTTAAGAGATGTCTCCAAAATAACTTAATACCAGCTTGATTTTTCATACCTTCGTGGTTAGCCATTTAATGGCTGAAAATATCACGGTAAACTTTCAAATGAACCAGTCTTTGATATCGCTGAATTCGTCGATAGCATATGAGATTGTTTAGTATGCAGAAGGCTGCATGCAGCTAGCTATCTGGGATTCGCATCTTGACCATCCAACGAGCAATTCATAGTCTAAAGAAATTACCATTCGGCTAAAGTAAATAGGACTGAAGTTTTGATATCTTCCTATATTTATGACCTCTGATAATGAGGCAATTCAAAATCTGGTTAGTTATCTATTTGCCTTTGTTTACTACAGAGCCATCCTGAATACTTACGTCGACCAAAGACTTTCTCGACAACATTTAGGTACCTACTGGAAAATTAGTTTTATTGAAGAAAAAGTTGTCACCATTTCGGCTTTGAAGGAAATTGACCTGCCCAAATTACTCAGAAAAATTACTTCAAGATAATGTCACAGTTTCGTAACACAGTAAATAGACCAAGTAGAATGGATTATTCAATTATCATCCAGTCTTTACAGTCATTTTAAATCTTTCAGAGAAACGCTCAAGTAATACTACAAGAAATTACATGCAAGCCTGAAATATGAACAATAGATACATGACCGTCTTGAAACAAATCGTTTTTTCCACGATTCCGTTTTAAATAAGTTCAAGGAGCCTTTATGGTATGCAACAACCTTATGAAAAGGTTTGTAAAAACTAGAAATAAGTAGAATTCTTCAATGATAGCAATATTTTAAGACAAGCTATGATATAGTAGTTAGCCAGCAAATTATAGTATTTACTATGTACATTGATCGTAGTAGTTCGCTTCAGAAGGTGGGACAAATAAAGTAGTTTACCAACCATTTAAGAAAAGTTTGAAATACTAAATTACTAGTTTGAGAAAGTTGGAACCAATTCTGAAATCGATTTTGTTCATGTGGTTGTTGGTTTGTTCAATAGTTAATTTTTTGAGATTGAAATACAATCTTTAAAATTTGTCTCCACAAGGTTGTCACCGGGAGATCAAAGTTGAACATTATTTCTGCATGTAGAAAGAAATAACTTTAGCAAATACAGTTGAAATGAATCCTCGGAACCTGTTACATTTTCCGAACCCTAACGAAAGAACTCTTCACAAATTGAGTGTAATAATGACAATTCTGAAAAGCTTTAATCTTTTTTCTACTTCGTAATTAGGCGAGACGTTTTGTTTCCGGAATCTATAGTCCAAAGAACATTTTGTGGTCCTTATTTGTTTATAGTCTACAAATGACTCGATTTCTAAATTTTAAAATACGATAATTCGATGCACATATGGCATATGTACAAATTTGTTGTGTGGTGAAGATTTATAATACCTTCACTTCACGTCCTTTAATCGAGCATCTTTTAGCCCTTTCGCTACTGCGCCATTTAACTGGACCCTGCGCCATAAGTGTACACGTAGCGAGTAGTCTTTGATATTTGGGTTTACATCTTAATCCAAAATAATGCCACCTTGACACGCTACTGGAAGAAAATGGGCATTTCTCAAAACATTGTGTGCAGGATACGAAATTAGATGCAAGCTCAAATAGAAAGTAACTGTGCCAACTCTAGACGATGTATAGACCATAAAATAAAAAGTGATGACTTCTATTAACATGGGTACAAGATTAGATAATAGACAAGTTTAATTCTTGAATTAAAATTTTGATTTTGGGCAATTCGTGAAAAGCGTATTTTTACGTTTCCCGCTCCGAAAGTGTTAAGAAACATTCATAATTTCCACAGGAATATTAATAAAACAACCGCTGGAGACGATTGGTTGGTTGGTTGGTTGTTTCGTGTTTCTTGGCGCAAGAGCCAGTTTTGGCCATACTGCGCCACTCAAATGGTTAAAAGCAAGACAGTATGATGAAAACTTTTCATAATCAAGAATACCTCAGATATAGGAGGAAAAAAAACAGTTAAAAAGGTAAACAAGAAAGGAAATTTAGATAAAATAGTCGAACGATCAAATGTTGTAAGACATTAAATACATGTTAAAAAGCGTATAGCTTTTAAGAAATTAAAAATACCGCTGGAGACGAGTGCTGGCTTTGTGGATGCCGGCCATAACCGCCGTTAGGAGCGAAAGGATAAAACACCCATCTACTTAACATGAACTTAAACGCTTATAATGACCAATATTCTGATGAGAGACTGAAAGGAAACTCTGAAGCTCAGCTGCTTTTGAATTATAACACCAATTCCACAACCCGAGCATAGAAAGGAGTTCAAAATCCATCTCGAGAGACAAGTTAGTATTATATAAAACAATGCTATTATCTCCCATCAGTTATGTATCGCCCATTTGTTCCACAGAAGCTAACACCGACATCGAAGAATTTGAAACACCACGAAATAAGACAGCCCTGCAAAAAAGTAATATGCCTTCGTTTGCAAGAAATAATGATACTCAGAAAGACCAAATTTAAAGGTGGAAATAACTTCTATAAAATAATTAACAAAAGGTCCTTCGAAAAATTGGACTATTACAACAACAAAGCTTTTAAGGTTGTTGGTTGTTTCGTGTTTCTTGGGGCAAGAGCCAGTTTTGGCCATAATGCGCCATTCAAATGGTCAAAAACAGAACAGTATGGTAAAAGTTGTTCATAATTAAGGATACCTCACAGATATAGGAGAAAAAAAAACAGTTAAAAAGGTAAACTTGAAAGTAAATTTAAATAAAATAGTCAAACGATCAAATGGTGCAAGACATTAAATATATATAAAAAAGCGTATAGCTTTTAAGAAATTAAAAATATTTGGATGGTGTTATACACCCCGCAGCTCAGAAAAAGTTAAAAACGATGAATTAAAGAAATGAATTCAATGAGGATTGAAATTTGAGCATTCGATTAAAATATGATAAACAGCGAGTTCAACATTACATGTGGGGCACATCGGTGCTCTCTCGCCAAAAAGAAGGTGCTTACGTGTGGCTCGAGTGTGTCCTATACGGAGGCGAGTCAGTTTGACATCAGCCCCTCGTATGGAAAAGCTTTTAAGGAAATTGAAACATACGATAATTATCCGAAGAGAAAAAGCCAGAAGACTTATCAATGACTAATACACCACCATAAACATTACTCCTGACCGAAGCCCATCTACGATAAATGCAATGTAGAAAAGGAGTAAACTATATTTAAATAATTTTTATTGCATTTTTTCTCAAAGATACATTAAGCCAATCTCTACTAAATTTTATGATGTACTTAAAAGTAATATGGCACTTCCAAGTTTATTAACTATATTTCTAATGTCACTTTTTTCAGAATAACCATTGTCCCGAGGTAAAAACCCACCGAGTTCAAGCACTCCTTCAACCTACTGCACATCGCGTCATGAAGCACACAATATACAGTCACTCAAAAAAAGTATTGGGACACTTGGCATGCATAACATAAAGCTATTTATAAAGATATTAATAACATTTAAACAGAAACAAAATTAATCAACAATTGTTTAACATTTGGTATACAGTATATAAGGCAAATTTTCTTACTATTTTAGAATTACAATTTGATCTAGACTTTTAAATATAATTTAAAAGCAAACAGTCGTCAAAAAAGTATTGGGACAATTTTGAAATGAGAAATTTAAAAAATATATAGCGCATCAAAATTTACAACTCCATTTTTGAGACTATAAATTTAGACAAAGTATCAGCAGAAAAGGTTGTGTATGGAGCAATGGCGAGCAACAAAGGTATTTCGGTTGATGTGCGAAATATGGTAATAAGTCGTTGGAAAAATGGAAAATCAGTTAGTTGCATAGGACAAATCTTGAAGTTCAGCAAGTCTACTGTTTTTAATATTGTTCGCAGGTTCAAGAAAGAAAATAGTGTTGGAAACAAGCAAAGATCAGGGCGCCCAAGGAAATTTAGTGAACGTGAAGAGAGGCGGATTGTGAGACAAGTTCGCATTAATCCAAGAACTGGAACAGTAAAATTGACACTAAAATGTAAATGCAGGTTCCGGAAATCTGTAAATGCTGAAACTGTCAGAAAAGTTTTAAGAAAACAAAAGTATCATGGCAGAGTACCTCAGAGAAAGCCCTACATCACCAAAGCAAATCTAAAAGCTAGACTGGCATTTGCTAAAATGTGCCTAAAGCAGCCAACAGAATTTTGGGAAAATGTAATTTTTGTGGATGAAAGCAAATATAACATTTTCGGATCGGATAGCAAGCAAAAAGTTTGGCTCGCATCAAATACATCAATGCATATCAAAAATTTGTGGCCTACTGTAAAATATGGAGGTGGCAACCAATTAGTCTGGGGTTGCATGGCAATCTGGTGTTGGGAACTTCGACTTTATAGATGGTTCGATGAATAATATGTCTACCTTGACATTCTCAAGCGAAATTTAAAGCAAAGTGCGAGCAACTTCGGAATCTCTAGACATTTTTAATTGTACCAGGATAACGACCCAAAACATACGGCTGATATTTGCAGTATGTGTATCCTCTATCACTGTTTTCGTGTGATTAAGACCCCTTCCGAGAGTCCACACATTAATCCCATTGAACATGTGTGGGATTATTTGCAGCAAAAAATCAATGAATAAAATATTTCTAACAAGCAGGAGTTAAGAAAACACCTGATCGAACAGTGGGCCAAAATCAACATATCATTTTGCGCAAAATTGATCAAATCCATGTCAAATTGACTGCGAAAGGTCATAAAGTGTAAGGGTAGCCCAACAAGATATAAATTATTAAGTTTATATTTTTTCTTAATTTATTGGAGAGTGTCCCAATACTTTTTAAGCAGATTTTCTTACTTGATTTTTTTTACTTTAAATTGTGATCATAATTGCATTAATATACGAATTTTGTTCGAGTTACTATGATTTGCATTTATCAAAATGTGATATTTTTTTCATTTGTATATTTAAGTTATATATTATGATAAAATCCTGTTAACTTGCATTGTGTCCCAATACTTTTTTGAGTGACTGTATCACCACCTCCTGTCCCTAGAGTCCTTCCGATTCTTTACGAGCGTTTTGAATGGACTAGACGTGGAAGCTTATCGAGGCCACCAAGCAACGATATTGAAAACAAGAGAAGGGTTACAGTGCAATGTCAGGACCTTTGAGGGTTTGAGTTTTTGTTATGAATACTGGATTTTCGACTTTGTTTAATTGGTTGAAACTCTTGGGTTGCATATAGCGTTGCTGTATCTTTAATGATTTTTGACCGTTCCGTATGTTACTTTTTTGTGGTTTGTTTTGGTTTGTTATTGCACCGTCTATTTTGTTGTTTAATTTGAGATATTTATATAACTTGCATAGTTTTGATTCTACTATGTTGTATCTGGTTGTTTTTGTTGTTTCTCTTTTGCTTTTGCATCCGAGTTGTATTTTTGGTGATTAATTTTTGATCATCTTGTGTTCTCACTGGGACTTTTGGGGTCTTTGACCTTTACCCCTTACGCACGGAGTGTGTAAATATGTTCATGTGTGTTCGTTGTGTTGTGTTTTGCTTGTTTTGCCTGTTTTTGATGTGGGCTAGTTTTTCTGTTGTTGGCGCGCTCCTTAATTGGGTGATGTTAATTAGTTTAGGTTTTACGTATGTTTGTTAAATTGGTTTGTATTAACTATTGTATTTTTGTATTCACACCCAATTGGTGTTTTGTACCTTTTTCTTGATAAAGAATAAATGCTGTCTTGGGGCTGGGTGCACGGCGTTCCTCCTGAGGCTGGGCGGCTCTCCTTCCCCGGCAGTCCTTGCCAAGGCCTTACACCTTTGCGGGTAGGCCGGCTGCCGTGGGTCAGAAAGAAAGGACCTTTGAGGTATACTTTATAAAATGGTTCACAAACTGTTGGGAAACTTGATCTTAAAATATCAGGGTCCGAATTTTTCGAACATAGATCAGATATATTTCTCACCAATTCAAATCACCAAGCGTTTGTAGCAGCATCGATTCGCTTTACAGGTTTATGCAAATTACATATCGCTATAAATACGAGCTATAAATTCAGCACTGACTGGATCTCTGACTGGCTTCTATCATAAAAAATCCCCATATCTTTTGGTACACACCGATTTGAGAAGCATAAGCATTTCAGCAAATTTTACCGTTTAAAAGCAAAATCAAATTAGGTTCTATAATCTTCGGAATCTTGCAATTATGACTGGAAATACGAGTTCTACTTTCCGATTCAAGGAATTTCAAATTTTATGGATAGAACACTTGATTTGAATTTTCGAATTAGAGCCTCTTGAATAAAGAATTCAATATCAAACTACCTAGATTGCATCCAAAATTGACAGCATAAACTAATATTGCAGCTGAAAAATTTTGAATGAGTTTGCTCTCCAAGTCACTTTCAAAATGGTTTTTTTATAATACCAGCACAACAAAACAGCTTCAAGAACTAACAGAAATGGTGCTTAGTATTCTGCTCCAAACTGAGAAATTTTAAATGCTGTTTACTATTCAGGTGGTATGACAGATGACAGTCGGACCATTTATAAACATTAAGTTGGCGAATAAACTTAAAATTACAGTTTACATAAATGTAGATTACTCAATTAAATGCTCATTCTGTTAAATTTTAGTTCTGGCATATAACCCAAATATTTCAATTAATATTTTATTGATTAGTTTTACAACCTCCTAATTTGACTTGCAGAGCCAATTCTTAAACGTATTTAATACGAACCTGACTTTCTAAACCGAATCGTTTGTGAGGAAACGTGGGTCATTGAAACATTTATATTTTAGTTTAATAAAGAATATGAATAAAAATACTAAAGGGATTGATTTTACGAGGATTAAGAAAGGAAAAAAAAAAATAGAAAAAGTGCAAAGCTTTAAGAATTGAATTGGCACCTTGTTTTGAAACATGCGAGCCAATGTGGTCAATGCTAAATTTTGGACCTTAAAAAAGCTACTACTGTTATGTTTTGTCATAGGAGTTCAATATATTCTCGTCGTTTAGATTTAAACATGCAACTATGTACAAATCCCCTTAAGCAAATTCTACTTTACTGTTTAATTTACTTTATTAGAATACAAATGTGTACATTTAAAAAGGGATATTAAACGCATTATCTAAATATTTACGTCTTTAAAACCGGGAAATCTGGCAGTACTTTTAAAGACGAGATAAACCTGTCCGTGATATCGCGATTCGATTATTGCTATTTGAAATAATGGAATCAGTTTAGTTACGCAACGAATTCTTGTAAATGCCTTCACTGAAAGATCAACTGGTTTATTTCTAGATTAATATAAAGCTTTTCAGGAAAGCGGATCCACGACCGGTGAGATTATCTTGCGCGACGTAATAGCCGTATTTATCTCTCCTGGTGCAGCAAGACCAAATCGAAAGTTAATTATAGAGGTTGATGAGAGAGGTTTGGGAAGAACGATGCTAGCGATAGAAAGCGAAGGAAGGGTCATTGAAGAGAGCACAGAAAGTAGCGAAGTTCAAAAAATATTCATAATCGCACAAATGGCGGTGAGAATGCCATCAAGCTAGGAATCGATCTGGAATTAATTAAATCCTTAGAAACTGGTTTAGAAAGCATAAAGTATAAGTAATAATTTTCTTTGAATTCACGCCTAAGCATTATTCAAAATGAATGTGCCGAGGAAATTTTGCGATTTTAGGAGTTTTTATTTGAAGTACTCATCCCAAATTTCGATCTCGCAGGCGATTATGAAATTCTCTTAAATATCTTGAAACTGAAATGGGTATTTAGTTGAATAGAGTTAAGCTTTACTAGAGTAGACATGTCCAAGAAACCTCCTAAATACTACTTATAATATCGGAAAATGTTTCATACAAATCGAATAAGGTTCACTTTTGCATTCTGATGAAAATAATTCTGATAAAATTTAAAAATTTACGACTTTTATTAAAACATCCTATTGGAAGTTAGATTTAATATTTTCATCAATAATTGATAGAGCTTCAAATATTCCTGGAATTGCATAACAAATACTTCCAATACATTTCATATCTAAAGCAAATAGTTAACACGATATAAAATATTTTAACTATTGTGTTAGAATTACTTATTATATTACTTAGATTTTAAGTACTCTAAAATTCGATTGATACCAGATTCAAAAGTAAATCCTAGCATTCTGCTATGCAAAGCATTTTGACCATGTTGATCAGGCATGGTCAAACACCGCTTGCATCTTCACAACTACAGAAGACGACCGATTAGATCGCCGGCGAAACTCTAATCGGTCCTCTTCTGATGTACTGAAATCAACTCTTTCGCGTAAGACAGGATTTATGAACTATAACCTCAAGGGACATTATGTTGTTTTCTTTCAAAAATTAAGTAGCTGAAATTTTAGAAGCCATTTTCGGATAATTATCCAAGAGGATTTCTATCCTGAAACTAGAAAAGTTTAATTCGAGCTTGGAATAATTTTCATCAGAATTCAGAAGAGTAGCCATATTCAAGTTCTATGAAACATTTCCAGATACTATACGGGTAGCATTTAAGAGGTTTCTCGGGCGTAAATATTCAAGTAGAGCTAAACCGTATTCTGCTGAATACCCATTTCAATTTTAAGATGTTTAAGAGAACTTCATAATCGCCTGCAAGATTGAAAGTTGGTACGAGTACTTCAAGCAAAAATTCCTAGAATTGCAAAGTCTCTTCTGCACATTCACTCTGAATAATTCTTAGAAGTGAATTCAAAGAAACTTAGTTCTGTTACTTCTATTTTATGCTTTCTAAATCCGTTTCTAACTATTTAACTTCCAGATTGATGCGTAGCCTGTCGGCATTCTCACCGCCATCCGTTTGATCCTCAATTTCTTTTTGCACTTTGCTGCTTTATGTGCACCCTCCAATGATCCTTCCTGTGCTTTCCATCGCTAGCATCATTCTTCCCAAATCTCACTTCAACTTCACATTTTCACCGTCAAATTTCAAACTTCGCCATAAGGAGAGACTGCTTTTAAACGTTTGAATTTCATAAGACGACCTGCTGACTTCTTGCAGGTCGACGTCTCCTTCCACCCCAGTAGAAAAAAACAGAAATTGAAAGTGTTGCCGTTAATGAAGACCGGCCTACAGCGGATATCCGATCTTTTTTCGGGTTCACTTAATTTAAATCATTTCCACCAGGGATTGGAAGAGCCGGTAATTCGAAGAAAGTAAACAAGTTCTACTGAATCAGGGTAGGAGTTAATGTCTTTTTAGGAAAGAGCTATCTGTTCCAGTTTCAAGAAAATTATGTTGGCTCTTCAAGGTGAGATTCATATTGGATTGTACGAGGCTGTTTTTACAACAAAGCGTAATGGAGAGAAGTATTAACTGTCCATTATTACAGAACCGCCATTTCAAAATCATTTGCAATATAAAAAATCTTTTTGTTCCTACAGAATCATATAATCTGTTGTCATTAATCAGAAAACTTTTGTTAATTACGGACTCACACAGCAAGCTAGCCCCGGGTCTAAATCCTGATGTTGCAAGTCCAATAAAGAAATGTTAAACTTTTTCCTTTTGTTTTTTTTATAAACGTAATTCTAGAAAAACACTTGTGGGAAATTGATGAACCTGCTACCTGTAGAAGAGACCCATTTGTCTCCGAAACGCTTTATCAAACCCGAATGACCTCATTTCTGCCGTTTCCAAGGTGACTTTGTAGAACCCACTGAACTCCAGCATCTTTTCCACCAATTAGAGGAGTGGCTCATCATAAAGAAAGCAAAACGGACAGCTTCTCCTTTGTGTAAGTTTTCGGAGTAGGTTAACATGGCGTAAAGATAAGGAGAAAAAGAAAACAGAAACTGAAAGAGTGTTGCCGTTAATGATGAAGACCGGCATACAGCGGAAATCTCTTCTGATCAATTAATTCTTATCTTAGAGAGTGAATTCTCATCTAGGGATGTTTTCCTCAAAGTGTTTTTACGCTAAGCAGTCACGTTTGAGTTTCTGCCCCACTGGTTTCTCTCCGCTTCAGTCTCTTCTGTTTATTGTGCGGAACTTATTTATGGGAAAAAAATACATAAAGTGACAAATATAATTACCGAGATTTCGCTTGTGGCGTTAAAGTTGTATGCTGTTATATTGCACGAACTTTTCAAGTATCCAGATAAAAATGCATGATTTTGGATATTACAGATTTCCGAAGCCACTTATGGCATCATTTTATAAAATATGCAACTGAATTTATGTTAATTCAGGAACTGAAGGAAATCGAAGAGATCATAATTTAATAAACTGTTTTTAATAATTTATTTAATAATTAATAACAGTTTAGGAACTGTAAGTTTACAGGAAGGAACATTATTTAATAATACTGTTTTATAAGTTTTATAAAAAAAACATACCCTAAACATGAAGGCTTTCTTAATTATTTTAAACTAACTTTAGTACAAAACTAGATAAAAAGACATGGTGCCAGAATTTCGGCAACTGCAAAATATAATCAACGACTTTATTTGAAAATCTGTACCCGTAATTTAAGAAGGACCGAATTAAGTAACGGTGCATCAACGATTTTGAAATTAAAAATGTCCCGTTAAAATTTTTTAAATAAATGCCCAAATTCTGCTTCATTGCTTATTCTAGGCTTAAACACACCATGTCGTGGTTTGTCTCAACTCTGATAAATGAGTTTTCAAAGTGGATAGATTGTATTTTTTTTATGTATAATCGAATTATTGTAATAAGAAGGTTTTAACAAAAGATTAAAAGAAATACTATTTAATGTAAAATGTCCACATGTTCTTCACTGAATTTCAAATAGCTTGATCCCATTTTAGTAAACAGACATTGATTTCATCAAGAAAATAAACTTTTCTTATCACCATCTGTATCTTACAGGATTATAGTGTATATCAAAGACTATTAATGTATGACATAGCTAATTGCTGGTCACCGTAATCAATATACGAGAACAGCAAATTTCTTGCTGTGGCAAATCTAGCTGTTGTTGTAGGTTTCCTCTAAGCAAAACAGTAATTTGGGCCAGCCTCCCCTGAAAGCTCCCCAGGAAGGCAATATAACTCTCTATATAGAAGTTAAGTCTGACTTCTACCTTAGGCGATACATAAGGTTACCTTAAATTTTTTAGTTGAAATCTGAACACGCCGGGGGGAGGGTTTTTCCTAATATAGTATGAAATTTTAAAAGCTGCCTATCAACGACCCTCTTTTATAACACTAACACAGATTTTGAGAAGTGAAAAAAGCTTAAAGAAATCAGAATGCAAAGAAGATTACAAATTTTATTAATGTTTGGTAATTCAATATGAAAAAATACTCTATTTTAATGAAAAACAGAATTAACCCATTCCTTCTCGCTGACGTCAAAATCACGGAGTGAGGTTTCGTATTCTATTTCTCGGGCCCATGACATTTTCGGGCTGGAGTATTCAAAAGTAAGGCACAAAAAAGATTAAAAATAATCCATTTCTTATCGGAAAATTTTTTATTTCTTATATTTGCATACCAGATGGCAGTGCCAGACTATTTATAATGTAATTGGAGATAGTTGTCACAATAACCCTGATTGTAGGTTTTTCTGAAAAATTAAATTTTCCTAATTTCAAGCTAATAAAAATTCCAAAAATTAAAAATGAATATTGTTCATACACTTATTTTTATACAGTTTTCATGAATAAAAAATAGGCACTTTTTCACCGTTTTTTTGAAAATTATGCGATCGTTAAGGAGTTAAAGCAAACTTTAATTTTTCGTTTGAACTGGAGCCTGTATAAGGAGGTTCACCCACTTTCTCATGAACAATGGATGTAAGAGGTGTACACAATGAATTTTCTTTCAATCGCGGAATGACGTCAGCTTTTTCGAATACATCAGATTTTCTCTATTGCAGCCAAATTTCTCTCTCGCCAGATTCTCTGACATAAATCCGGACACGAGTTTGGACGTGAACTTGAAATCGGGACTCTCCGTACGTTTGGTAACCCTATACACAGGTGCCCCAGGTCGTTATGACCAGCCGATCTTCTCATCATCAGCCCTTGACTTACGGACTTGGCTAGATGTGCTAAACTATGTGAAATTAGAATCACTAGCATGGAAGAGAACCATAGTTCAAAAACTCATCCCCTGAAAGTGATCGTATTTCTAAACGACCTCCATTCATTTTCAAAAATTCACCAGGTGGCCACAATTATAACTGTCATCTTCGAAATTTCTAGTTTAAAGGGCATCCGTCCTGTATGCCCTCGAGTGAATTCTACTCTTTCGATCAGGTGGCCATAATTATAACCGTCATCTTCGAAATTTCTAGTTTAAAGGGCATCGGCACTGGCCCTGTATGCCCTTGAGTGAATTCCACTTTTTCGTTGCAACATCTGACAACATACATTTATTGAGCGTGATTTAGCTGATGGAGAGATGGGGAAAATTGATAAACGAGAAGATCGAAAAAGCCTCAAAATAAAAGATGACACGAAAAGCTTCCCACGGAGAGGATTCAATTAAAAATTCTGCACCACACCCTAAGAGCCCGTTAGATTTGTCAATGATGGGAAGGTATTGCCTACTTGCACCTTTTACCCTCTTATAATGACTGATCGTGAGATGGAAACATAAGGCGAGAAGATGAAAACACCATGCGGGGAGAGAAAATGCCTTTGAAAATAAATAAAACTAAAGAATGTTCTCGAAGGACAGCTGTCATTTAAAAAATACCTGCGACTGACCTGACCCAGAAATGTCCCAATACCCTTATGTGCCTCCCTTCGGAGCACTTTTTTGGAAAAAAAGGAAATTTTTATTCAACATTATGCTTTCAGTTATAATGGTGTATAAAACTGAATTCAAATGCCATTTTAATGAACAAATTTTTATTTTCCAAATTTTGACCATTTTTGGTCAAAATTTAGTAAAAATTGAAGTTTACGTCAAACTTCCTATAACAAATTCTAATGAATGTATTTCACTTTTTGTTTCAATAATATATTTGTTATAAATTTACCTGTGTTGTGAAGCAGAATATTTAGAATACCTCTTAAAGTTACTGAGATATACCAAAGTTTGTATACGCAACTGCTTTTTACAAGAAAAAACTCACTTTTTCAAATAAAAACAGCTCTAAAATAAATAATTACACTTTCAAACTATATTTGAGGTTCAGAACATGCCTAGAGATGTATAGAACACTGATTAAATTTTATTTGAATATCTTAAAAACTTTAAGAAATGTGATTTTTCGTAATCCAAAAAAATGGAAATAGCAATTTTCCAGAAAACGCAAATAAACATTTTAAAGTCGCACAAAAAATTATAAATATTTTAACAATTTAAAATTCACAGTATTTGTAAGTTAAACCTTCTTTGACTTATTATTTAATTTTGATTTTCTTTTAGCTTTAAATTTTTTTCTTGATAAATTTGTTTTTGGTTCGATTTGTCTCTTCGATTTCTTAATTCTCTCAATATCAATTCATATGTGGATTTTTTTAATAATTTCTGTTTCAAGTTTTGCATTAACATGGTTAAATGCAGTCATCGGCTGTATATCGCCTGATTTGAATAATTAAACTGTGGACCACCAGCCGCAGCCGAGTACCTGTATAATGCTTCTTAAAAATGTAATATTAATTCTGCATAGTATAATAAAGTTAACGAGTACTTATTTATATGGAACCCAACACTAAGCCTGCCTGATGACCGCCTACAAAAGTGGCGTCAGAAGTGGGATGCGATCCTGTACGAATAATTTGACTGCAAATCCAGCTGGATACAATCCTGTATTAAGATAATAAACTTCAGTGTAATACGAACTTGGATGATATACTTTTGTGTAAGATGTGTGCTTTAACATGGATTTATCGACGCCGCTACGATTGGAACGACGAAAACGGCGAGTCAAAATTTTCACTGTTTTGAATTATGATGAAATTGATAGATATTCCTGAGCCGAGGGCTGCAATAGCATCCGAAAGAACATCGAAAATACGATGTTTGCATAAACTTTTGTTCGATTTCGACGGAGACTGTCAAAACAGAAGTAGAACAAGAGAATTTTCTGGCTTTGACTTTCAGCCAAGTAATAAAGATTTTAATGAAAAAGCTAAACTGATTGAAGAGAAGCCATCTCTAAATGAACTAATTACAATTAGCAATCTGCTATTGATAAATAACGAAGGTACAAAAAATTGTTCAAAGATTGTTAACACATCTCTGCGATTTAGATACATTAAATCAGAAAATTATTCGTGAAAATGATTCTCGATCGGATTCAGAAATTGAAAACGAACAGAATCGCAAAAGTTATGAAAATTTAAGTGAGGAATTAGTGCAGCTTCCAGTTCACAATGTTTATAAACCTAACATTAGTTTTAATGATAGTGAAAGTATTATCATGCCATTTGATGGCGATTCTCATGAAAGTATTGAAAAATGGATTGAATTATTTGAAGGTGTTGTGAATATGTTTAAGTGATTTGCATAAACTTGTATTTGGTATAAGATCATTGAAAGGTAAAGCACAATTATATATTCAAAGCGAAACTAGTGTTAACTCTTGGGAAAAGCTGAAAGATTTATTATTATCCGAGTTCCGTTATTCTTGTAATTCTGTTGAACTACAGGAAGTTAACGTAAGGCGTTAAGTAAACGTAAATTAAAAGATAATGAGTCATTAGAAGTGTATTTTTTGAAAATGAAACAATTGTGTAATCTTGGTAATGTTGAAGATACTGCTTTGATGCAATATATTATAAATGGTATACCTGATTCTGTTATTAGGAAAAGTATTTTATATGTTCGTCAAAACTTGTCAGAGTTTAAACAAAAACTAAGTTTATCGTAGTCGGATCTCATTTTCTCATAAAGCCAAACCAAAGTTCGGAAACGAAACTAAAGATAGAATTAAAGCTCCGAAAATCGAAAATAAAGAAATTCAAGGATACTAAATTAAATAACATTCGGTGCTTAACTATGGTGCTCTCGGACATAAATAAAGCGTATGCGAGAATAAAATTAAGGGAATCAAATGTTTCAAGTGTAATAAATTTGGGGATCATCTTGCTAAGGATTGCACGATGAAAAAAGAACATTCTAATGTTACAGTCGATAAAACAACCTCTTACGAAAATTTAACAAAAAAATTGTTCGAATAAACGATTTAAATATTGTTTCGCTTATTGATAACGGAAGTCAAAAGACAATCAGAAAGAGTATTTGACAAAATAGGTGAAATATCCTAATTGGAACAATCCAACAAACTTTCAGGCTCGGGGAATATACCAGTAAAACCTCTAGGGATATTTATAACCAAAATTCTAATAGATGATTTAGAATTTGAAGCTGAAATTTGTGTAGTAACCGATTCGTCTCTTGATTTCATAGTTGGTTGTGATGTCATAAATCGGTGCACTTTAATCGTCTCCGGAAAAGAAATAAGATTTACAAAGCCAAGCGATAATACTTTTTCGGATTCTTTTTGATTAATGTAGAAGTTGGTTGGTTGGTTGATTGAGGTTTAATGGCGCAAGAGCCATTTTTGGATAAACTGCGCCAAACGTATGGTAGATAAACAGGATCACGGTGATAAAATATATGGTGTTATATTAAAAGAGGTAGATAAAAATCTAAAATTTGAAATTCATAGGTGCATATGAAAATGCCAAAATGGGTTGCCAAAAATGGATAGATGAGCGATTAAAAGAGATTAAAAATACAAGTTTTGAAATATGTGAGATTGTAAAATATGTCTAAAAAATCACATGGTGGGCAAAGACCAAATAAAAGTCCAAGGACGAAATCCATATAGAAAAAATGTTTAAAAAATTAAAGAACTAAACAAATAAGTTTAAACAAAACATTTCAGCGTAGGTCGTTTGTTTGCTTTTTTTTAAAATAATATTTTGAAAATAAAGTACAAAACAGAGAAGCAATAATGCTACCTGTTTCTATATTTGTTTGCCTTTTCATGTTTGGAAGGGGGTGGAGGACTGATAGCTGCAGGTGAGTCTTCCAAGTCCTCCGACATATTGTACTCTAAGGCATCCTCTTCTGATGCAGAGGAGGAGCTCATCTCGGCATCAGCATCCGATTCCCCAGATTGTAGAACTGTTTGTTCTAACGGAGGGAGAACAGCCATTGGTAAAAGCTCAATGTCAACAGAAGAATGTTTGGTGGTTTCAAACGGTTTCAATGCAGATTGATTTGTAGATTTGTTATCTTTTGTTGGAATAGGGTTAGTAACTTCACGGTGAGAAGTGGTGTAAAATTTTGCGATCTTTTCTGCTTTGGCGTTGGTATTATTTGTTTTAGTAGGAGAGTTCTTTTTTAACTTTTTTTTTTTGTTAATAACCAGTGTAAAGTCAGTTAAGTCAGGCGAGGCCAAAGCTTCTTCACTGACCGGAGCAACAGGTGAAATTCGTCCGTGAATTGCAACGCATTCTGAACTCTACTTATCAAAGAAGTATTAACTTATCACCTTTTGAATTACTTGGTGTAAAAATGAGAGATAAAACTGACTTAAAAATTCGTGAGCTTATTGAAGCGGATATTCGATCAAATTTTCAAGAATCGCGAGAAAATTTAAGAAAAGGAGCAAAGCAACAAAATTTTAAAAGTACAAGAAAGCAACAGAAAAACTTACAATTTAAGAACACCCCCCCCCCCCCCAAGAAATATAAAATAAACGATAATGTAGCTATAAAGAGAACGCAACATGCTCCTGGCTTAAAATTCATATCTAAATTTTTGGGATATTATAAAATAACAAAAATAAAGCCCAATGATACCTACGATGTTAAGAAGATTGGTTTTGTTGAAGGACCGGTGCCAGCACATGTGCCGAATATCTAAAACCATGGTCAGACGAATGTGCTGATCGTAAAAGATCGCGTTGAGTTAAAATGCATGTCTTACTCCAATTATTGGCAATCACCTATTTCAGCCAAGAAAGATTTTTGAATCCCTTAATCGAAGTCTGGATTTTATATAGCTTATCTGTGCCAGATTGTTTTCAATATTCGATTTTGAGAGAGTACAACGGCCTGTAAGGCGCAGGTCAGAGGAACAAATAATATTCTCTAATTATACTGGAACTGTTTTCGCCTTTATCCTCTCTCTCGTCTTGGAATTCCAAAATGTCGAAGAATCCAACAGAAATTGACTTTGGGGTTTTTAAGTGTATGAAGGAACTTGAAACATTTCATCGCAAAAGGATATGCACCTTATATGGCGCCAATGTCACTTCTAAAACCATGTATGATTGCTTTAAAATTTAATGTAATTTTCAGAAGTCCTGAATAGATTGTATAGAGATCAGAAACAAAGTAAAAAGGGTGGAGTGTCTCAGCAACTGTGAAATCGACAGCCGAACCGACATGACTGTTCGATTTCGAACCGTCAGTGAATATAGGGACATAATCAGAATACCATTGCCTGTACTCATAAAAATGCACCGAAGTTAAATTTAAACTATAAAGCTCCAACCTAGTACCGAAAATAACGAACATCCAGCGACAGGTCCTCATCTCAGCTACGGGACTTTTCAAACATTGTCGTTGGTGGCTTTACAAGTCAGTGGAGTCAAACTAGTGGATCTACTCTGAAGTAGAAACCAATGGAGCGAAGCAGAATATGAATGTCACACTCTTCCGAAACTCATTTTTCCATATCTGAGCTCAAGGAAAATATTAGATTCCCCACAGTAATATCGATGCAGTGCATTGGGACAAGAGCAGCCCAGCTGGCAATTTAACCGATGGCTCCAAACTGAATGGGCACGCAAGGGCATCTCTCTGCATCATGCATAAAATGCTCTCTGGAAAATTTTAATTCACAAGATCACAGCTCCATCTCTTAGGAGTTGACCGCTATTCAAAAAACCCTTCTTTGGAAGATGGCGCATAAACAGCATTAAATCTGCCACCTCTTCACCGACAGAAAGAGGATACCGTACTCCAGAAATTTCATCTAAAAAATACCACTGAGCGAGTCGACAATTATTTGGTGACACCAAGACCTTGATCTCGCTACACTAGGCAAAGGACCTTTAACGATATTGTAGGAGACCATGGCAACTTTGGAGAAGCCAAATATAGATATACACCCGAGGACATCCGAAATATCAATTAAGATCACCATTGAGGCGACGACTTTTGGAAGAGTGGCAAGACGGATGGAATAATGATGAAAAGGGCCGCTACACTGGTATCTTTCCAAAATTTGACTATAAACCCGATTATTACAATTTTCATGCTAGCCTGACAAACTTATCAGGAGCGATCTATGCTCTAGAAACGGGGGAAGCGCCGTGGCATAGTAATAGCATTTGCAGAGATTCAATATCAGATTTGCAGTCGATGTATAGAAGAGTCTCTCAATATGTACAAGTGCGCACTCCTAGCCCACCTCGAAACTTTCCCCTAAGCCAATTTTTTTCTAAGCCAACGCCACTTTCAATACATTGCTATCAAATTTCCCAACCTGGAAATCTAACCAATTACAAAGATGTTTACGAAAACGAAGACGCCTTTGAAACTAATTCAGTTCATTTTGCATTCGATCACCATTGTTTTACATATCCGATTCATTCTTGTTTAGAAAATGAACCACACTACTTCGGAAAGCTCTGAACTTCGCCTTTTCTACGCCCCTATGAATTTTTTTTACTTTTTTGCTGTTTCCTGTATTTTGTTATCGCCATTTATATTGGATTTCCCATTTATGTATCAACTTATCTTCGAAAGTTTGCGGTGTGCGTAAGTGTGATTGTATATTTCATATTTATTTTTCTTGGATAGTCAAACGCGAGAGTAGTTGGAACTTCGCCAATCTGAGGAATCTTAACGAACTGCGATGACCATTTTTTTTCCCTTAACGAACATGTGTATCTGCACTTCACTTTTGATTCGAAAGGATGCAGCTAAATGTTAAAGCAATTTTTCTAATGAACCGTCGTAACGCCACTGCTATCACACGCCAATACCAATCATGCACACATTTACATCCATATTCTACTCCATGGGTTTGTTCCTGGTTTTATGCCACAGCAGCCATGTTGGGTCATACTGCGCCATACCGTGGTAAATAAAAACACCCAAAATCGAGCATTAGTAAAACGAAAGAAAAGGCCTTTCCATGCAGTGAAGACATACATTACAAACATTGTAGAAGAAAGTCTAAAAACAACCTATCTCAAGTGGAAGTATAAAAGTCAATAAGATACTGGAATAAATGACAATGTGGAGGATCACCCAGTAGATCCTTCAACGAATGATGAGTGACACCAAAATAAATGTCCTTGAAGGTTAAAAACGGGACATTTCGTAAGAATGTGTCGGATAGATAAAATTGAATTGCAAGCAGAACACATGGGATGAGGTTTCGCATATAAAAAAAAATGTTTGTAAGTGAAGAATGTATGGTCGAGGCACAGCCTCGTTAGTTTTGTACTACGACACCTATTTATATGAAATGATCAAAAGCCCATAATAGATGGCTGTATGCCATGCAACTTATTATTTACCTGCTTATCCCAGATATTTTGCCACAAGACTTCCATCTGTGCTTCTAAGATAGGAGCCATGTCCTAGTATGGGACAACTACTTTTGCTCTACAAAGCGCTGTTTTTGCTGCCTCATAAGGAAGAACAGCGCAATGGATACCAAGTCATGGAATCCTTCATGATGTGGTATACAAACAGAAATATATCAAAGCCTCTATCAAGAAGCTGCCAGTATTCTTTGTAAACTTTTATCAACAATGGATTGCTATTTCTCGAAACAATAAAGAGTGCATCAATATAACTTTTGGAATCGCTGTAAATAATACATCAGCTATATTTTGAAGTAGCCAATTTTTTGAAACAAATATTAGATAATTCTGATCTCAGCTGTGAAATTTGTGCAACTTTTCAGAGGCAATATGATCAGGGAAACAGAGGCTGAACCTACGTGTTCTGAAGATTTAGACCCATCCGTATACACAGAAGCAAATTTTTCTCGGTGAAAATTAAAAAGCTGACTATAAAGCAACAGGACCAGTGACAGTTTTGGTGAAACAGAGGAAATCATCTATAGCAAAAATAAAGTTCTCTTTTCAAGGTGTAGGATCTTCCTCTATTGGCTATATTTCAACATTAGTAATAGAAAGTTGTAACATGCACTTCATTCCATACCCAAAAATGTTTTATATAAAATGTTCCAAGAATAGGTTTAAAGACAGTCTTACACATTTCCATGGATAGGAATTTTTTTCTAAGCCGAAGACAATGTCTTTAATACTACACCAATGACGAGCAAGACACAAGAAAGTGATACAACTTCAGGTATCCAGTTCGCAGTGTTCGATAACCGACTCTCCTTTGATTCGGGACCAATATTGATATTTCTTTCTATGAAAATGTTAAATGTGTAAACTGAAATAATTCATGCAAATCAAATATATTAAATCATGACATGGCTTAAGCTAAAGAACGAACATTATTTTGTTTAATATCTACATCAAACAGTTGCAAATATCGGAGAAAGGCTGAAAGGCTCGATTATCCATGTAGAAAAATGTTCTCAATTAGGTCTTTGAAGCTCAAACGGCTTAGCAGGCGTATTACTGATCTAATTTGGAAGAAGATCCGAAATTAAATTTTTCCACTTTAATTCAGAGGAGGCAATTAGCAACTGGAATCGAAGTACATCTATCGCGATAAATCTATTTTGAGCCTCGAGTTTTAACAATTGCATAACGAGTTATTGTGGCTATATTTACCTGCCAACATGAGACATCGGTAGCCCATTTTTATTTTCAAACCAGCTATAATGAGACTCGAGACTCCCAAATGTAGCATTTTCAATTGTGTTCGAATGAATGAATATCGCATTTAGCATCTCGGCTTGTAAGAAAATCCAAACGTGAAATTTTCCTACGTTATGTAATTTTTCTAAATGGGGTGAATACTTCTGATAATAGCTCTTCGCATTTCCAGATATTGTATCTAGAAAATAATATCTTAAAATTCCTACTGGAAATGTTTCGATTGTGATGGTGATCAGGCATCATAATCAAAACATTTCCTCCTGAAGGGCAGAAGACTGCCGCTTGGCTTGCCGGCAAGGCCACTCGCCAGTCTTCAGATTGGCGACATTTACACGCGATAGTGTCGGAAGGTTCACATTTGCATCTTACAAGTAAGAAGATATTAAATGCGATATTCACGTGCTCGAAACAAGAATAAAGGCGAAACATTTCGAAATCCGAGACGAAAAAGCCTCCAGAAAACTTCAAAATAGAATTGCACTTCTGTCACTGCTTAATTATTGATGGAAATTTTGAATAGAATAAAGGGATCAGTGATTTCACTTTAACGGAGAAAATGGGGAAACTTGCTAGTTAGAAGACTAGCATAACACTAAGAGCTAAAAATATTTAGCATTAATGATCACATTTAAAGAATCCCAAGATCAGAGATTTTTATTCGTTTATGAAGCTTTATACTCCCTCCAACTAAGAAAACTGAGGAAATTATAATTTGGATGTAAAGTGGAGTTGCATCTATACACCTATGGATTTTCCCACTCTATTTAATGAACAAAACAGTCTGTCATGCATTTTAAACTTTACAATAAAACATTCAAAGATATTCAATTTTAAGACAATCATTTCCTTCGAAACCCTTTCGAGCAAAGAGATTGTTTCATCAAGATGTGCGACGACTTGTATGAAAAGATAAGTTTAAGATAAAATCGGAGATACTGCTTACAAGCTGAGAAATTTCTTATGCTTAAGTTATATGAACTTGAGATTCTTAGAAAGAGAAGAAATCATAAGATCTAATAAGACTTATGACCCGTCTCGTGAATTTTTCGAGAAATTTATAAAACGCTTTTGAATATCTACAATAAGACAAGCCTTCACCACTCATTGCATGCGTTTATACGAAAGTACAATTGACATCTCACCCGAGCCCAAGCTCGAGACTGAACTTCAATCAGCGATAGATGCGAAGACCAACTCAAGATCTAACAACTTTGCGAGAAAGGAAACTAAAAATGGAAAGACGTTACAAGTAGTAACTACAAGAAAAGCATTTAAATATATAATCTTCGTTAAATACTCCAGTACATGTCATACATCTTAGTACTCCAGTACTTCTCAGCATAGGTCAGAGGGTCTTGAAGAATCAGTTGATCATTGAAACCGTTTCGTTTCAGGATGTTCCTTCAATCGCATTTTCACCTGCAGTTGGTCAAATTATTTGCATTGAAGTATGTGGATATAATCTTGGCGCATGGATCCACTCTCTGGATAAACTGCGCCAAAACAAGTTGAATCAAAAATACGTTTATGTTTTTTCGTAAATTGTAGAAAATCGTAACTACTTTGGCTGAAGCTCTTTTGATTTTTGCCATATTTTTGCTGTAAATCCTAATTTTCTTGTGAATTGAAGCTTATTCCGGTCGAAAAATGAAGGAATGAATCGATTTGTGATTATAGTCATAGTAATTCCTTTATACGTGTAGTGGCAGTAGAGGAATATGTTCCATTAATTTTAAATGGAAAAATCACAAACATACAGATATTATTAAAATTCCTTCAAGAAGGCATTTAATAAGACAAATTTTCTTTCAAATTTTACAATTCTTTGCGAAATCAACCACGTAAACTTCAAAGCATACATGCAAAAACAGTGGGCTGTAATGTGTAATCTGGAGCGTATAATTGAAAGAATTTCATTAGTGCACATAGCGCAAGACTATCGCCTCTTAATGACTCGCCTATTCTTTGAAAATGACGCAGGAAAATTTAAAATACGGAGATAGTGACAGATGTTTGAAACAGATATGCATACATGTTGCTTGCTGCGGGTTTCTACGGCACAACAGCCATATTAGGCTAAACTACGCAAGACCTCGGTAAATAAAAACAACTAAAATCGAATATTAGTAAAACCAAATAAAATGCCTTTCCAGGCATTCAATAGCCAAAAATTAAAACATTGTAAAAGAAAATCCAGAAAAAAACAATTTGTCTCAAATGGAAGTATAAAAGCCAGTATCTTTTGGGTGAATGTGGAAGATCTCCCAGTAAATTCTTCAAGGAAGAATGCGCAATACAAAAATGAGCGTCTTTGAATGTCAAAATCAGGGCATTCCGCAAGAATGTGTCGGATAGAAAAAATTGAATTGCAAGCAAAACGCACGGGAAGAGGTTCCGCTTATAAAAGATGTTTGTGTAAAGAATGTATGGCCGAAGCACAGCCTCGTCAATTTTGTACTTCGACACCTATTTAGATGAGATGATCAAAAACCCATAATAGATGACCCATAATAGATGGCTGTTTGCCATGCAACATATAATTTACCTGCTTATCCCAGATATTTTTCCACAAGACATCCATCTGTGATTTAAGATGTGACCCATGTCCTGGTATGGGACAACTACTCGTGCTCTACATTGCTCTGTTTTTCAGCCTCGTCAGCAACATCGTTTCTGTACAGTCCTACATTTCTTGGTATCCAAAAGAAAAAAAATGTCAAATACTCGATCTAAAAGCTGCCAGTATTCTTTGAATATTTTCATCACCAATGGATGGCTGTTTTTCGAAATATTAGAGAGTGCATAAATACAACTTCTGGAATCGGTGTAAATACATAGGTTGTAATTTTCAACTGACCAAGTCTTACAAGCAAATAAATTTAACATTTATTACTGCTATGAAAATTGCGAAATATGTGTGTAATTTTTCAAATGGCAATATGAGCAGGGAAAACAGAGGCTGACTCTACGTGTTCTGAAAATTTAGAACCATACTTATAGACAGTTGCATATTTAGAATATTTTCCTCGGTCAAAATAGAAAAGCTGACTACAAGCAACAGGAGCAGTGACAGTTTTTGTGAAACAGACGAAATCATCTACAAAGTAAAAATAAAGCTATCTTTTCCTAGGTGGAGGAGCTTCCTCTATAGAGACAACATTTCAACATTAGTAATATCAAAGCTGCAACAAGCCCCTAATTCTATGCCGAAAAGATGGAACAAATTATGGTTTGTTGATGAGAAATGTCCCAAGAATAGGTTTACAAACAACCTTGTACATTGGATGGTATGAATTGCCATTAATTTTGAAACAGTACCCAAGATAAGCCTTAACTTCAGGCGCAAAAAGTTAATTTTTTAATTATAAGCTATATATAGGCGACAGACGAAATGCACCACAAGAAAGACGAGGTCTTTGATGATGGATAGAGTCTAAAGTTGGTAAAACATATATTTTAAAAGCAGATAATGAAGAATTTCGCTTTTCAATCACATCAGTTATTCCTCTAAAAAGTTAATACAGACAAAAAACAAAATATTGCATTTAATGGCACAGAAATGGGTTTTTATAACAGCTTCAAATACGTTATCTTTTGAAGTAAATTAATTTTTCAAAATGGAATAGGCATTTAAGAATATGTGAAGTTATTTGAGAATTTTGGAACAAAACTCCACTTTTAAATCTTTTGCTCAACTTGTTGTTAGAAAGTAGTGAAATTTCAAGAATGGAACATACCAGCAGGATTTAAGAATTGAGGCTTAAATATCGAAGCATCCTCCAGTAATAACTAGGTTTTGTAGGCAATACGTCTTGCAAAGAGAACCTCAATTCCATGAATACCGTCATAAATTTGTACTTTAAGCCATTTTAAGTATTAATAAATAGGTTCAATTCTATTTATTCAGCTAAAATAACGGTCTGTCCATAGCAAAAGTCGTATTTTATCACTGTTTCGATAAGGATACTGATCTGAACTAATCAGATCAAGAAAGGTTTTCTATAGATCAAGATAAAACAGTTGGATCTTAAATATGTTAAGAGATGTCGAAATTAACTTAATACGATCCTGATTTTATACCTCCGTGGTTGGCCATTTAATGATTGAAAATATCAAGATCAAACGGACCAAACACAGGACCAGTCTTTGATATCGCTCAATTCGTCAATAGCGTATGGAGATTATTTAGTATACAGAAGGCTGTATGTAGCTAGCCATCTAGGATTCGCATCTTGCACATCCAACGAACAATTCATAGTCTGATGAAATTACCTTTCCGGTAAAGTAAATAGGACCGAATTTTTGGTTTTGTTTAAAGGCACAAGGGCCAATTTGGCCATCCTGCAACAAACATTCCTGAATTTTTTAACTATATTTGTAACCTCTAGTAACGAGGTAATACAAACTGAGTAGTTACCTATTTGTATTCATCTACAACCGAGCCACCCTGAATACTTACGTAGATCAAAGACTATTTCTCGACAACTTTTAGACACCTACTGGAAAATTTGTTGAAGGAAAATTGTTCAATTAGGCTTTGAAGGAAACTCTGATCTGCCGAAATTACACAAAAAAATTACTTTAAGATTATGCCAGTTTCTTAACACAGTAAATATTCCAAGTAGAATGAATTATTTGATTATCACCATGTCATTACAATCATTTCACACTTTTCAGAGAAACGCTCAAGTAATACTACAAGAAATTGCATGCAAGCCTGAAATATGAACATTACATACATGACCGTCTTGAACCAAATAGTTTTTTTCCATGATTCAGTTTTAAATAAATTGAAGGAGCCTTTATGGTATGCAACAACCTTATGACAACTTTATGAAAACTACTAAAAACAAGTAAAATAATGCTATCATTAAAGAATTCTAAGATAAGCTATGATAATGTAGGTAGCCAGCAGATTACAGTATTTAGTATCTACATTAATCGTAATAGTTCGCTTCAAAAGGCTGTACAAATATAATAGTTTATCAATCATTTAAGAAAAGTTCAAAATACTAAATTACTAGTTTGAGAAAGTTGAAACCAAGTCTGAAATGGATTTTGTTCATATGGTTGTTGGTTTGTTCAATAGTTACTTTTGAGACTGAAATATAATCTTGTAAAATTTGTCTCCTCATGTTTGTCACCGGGAGATCCAAGTTGAACATTCTCTATTTCTATGTGTAGAAAGAAATAACTTTAGCAAATACAATTGAAATGAATCCTCGGAACCCGTTATATTTTCCGAAACCCAAAACATGAACTCTTCACAAATTAAGTGGGATAGTCACAATGCTGAAAAGCTTACATCTTTTTCCTATTTCGTAATCACGTTTTGTTTTGGCAATATACTAGTCCACAGAAAATTTTGGTGCCTATTTGTTTAGTCTACAAAAGACTCAATTTCTAAATTTTAAAATACGATAATTCGATGCGCATATGGCATATATACAAATCTGTTGTGTGGTGAAGATTTATAATTCCTTCACTTCAAATCCTTCAATCGAACATCTTTTAACCCTTCCGCTGCGGTGCGGCGGTCCGCCGCCACTGAGCTGGACACTGCACGAAAAGTGTGCACATTGCGTGTACAATCTTTGATATTTGGGTTTACATCTTAATCCTAAATAATGTCACCTTGACAAGCTATTGGAAGAAAAGTGGCATTTCTCAAAACATTGTGTGCAGGATACGAAATTAGATGGAAGCTCAAATAGAAAGCAACTGTACTTACTCTATACAATGCAAAGACCATAAAATAAAAAGCAATGACATATTAACGTCTATTATCTGAATCAGTACCCAAGTCTAATTTTTGAATTAAAATTTTGATTTGGGGTAATTCGAGAAAAGCGTATTTTTACGTTTCCCGCTCCCAAAGTGTTAAGAAGCATACATAATATATATTAATGTTTTTGTGGAAATTAAGTAATATAAAGATTAACGAATGTTCGAGCGCATTCCGCCGGTTATAACAACCGCTGGAGACGAGTGCTGGCTTTGTGGATGCTGGCTATAACCGCCGTTAGGAGCGAAAGGGTAAAACACCCATCTACTTAACATGAACCTTAACGGTTATAATGACCAATATTCTGGTGAGAGACTGAAAAGAAACTCTGAAGCTCAGCTGCTTTGGAATTATAACACCAATTCCAAAACCCGAGCATAGAAAGGAGTTCATAATCCATCTCGACAGACAAAATAGCATTGTTTTATATTTTGCTAACATCTCTCATCAGTTATGTATCGCCCATCTGTGCCACAGAAACCGATACCGATATCGAAGAATTTCAAACACCACAGAATAAAACTGCCCTACAAAAAAGTAATAAGCCATAGTTTGCAAGAAATGACGATATTCAGAAAGACCAATTTACAGGTGTAAGTGGATGTGGTGTAATGGAGCAAAAATGAGACAAGTCAACTAAACCGATAGGCAAAATCAACTAAACCACTACAATTACTGCATATGGATGTTTGTGAACCTTTACCGTCACAATCTCAAGGAGGTCATAGGTAATTTATATCAATTACTGATGATTATTCACGAAGGGCAATTGTTTATTCTACGAGAAAGAAAAGTGAAGTTTGATTATTTCACTAAATTCCAAGAACGAGCTGAAAGATATCTTAATAGTAAAATTGTCAATACAAGAACTGATCGAGGTATGGACTTTTGTCGCAATGTATTCCAAAAATTTCTTGATAATCAAGGTAGCTGAATAAACAAATGAATATAATCCTGAACTGAATAAACAAATGAATATAATCCTGAACAATACGGAGTAAGTGAACGTTTCAATTACACAGCTCTAGATGCAGTTAAATGTATGCTAAAAGACAGTATTCTTGGAAAGTGTTTGGGCTGAATAAGGCTGAAGCATCATTATGTTTCAGTCATATGTGAAACAGAATCAGTCATCCAGGTCACAACAAAACCCTTTTCGAATTATGATGTGGTAGAAAAACCAAGTATTAGGCATCTAAAATCATTCGGTGCAACTGCTTATATTGGAACTCCCCGACAGCATCGCACCAAATTACAGGCGAGAGCTAAAAAGGGCGTTATGGTAGGTTATGCGATGCAAACGGAGGATTATAGAATTCGGTTACTAGTTGAAAGGAAAGATATTTAAACCATAAATGTTACATTTAATAACGATTTTAGCAGTAGAAATATACTTCACCCTAATGATTCGAAATTTTACATTTCAAAAGATGGTTGATTGGGCTCAATGTCACAAGGGCCAATTTTGCCATACTGCGCCAAACGTTCGTATATTTCAAAAGAATCCAATTCCGATTCAGAATCTAAAATACGGATTACCGGAGAAATTCTCGAAGACGTATACATAAAATCCGAACACGGATGCATTTGAACCAGATTCCAAATCGAACCTTTTAAAAAGGGTTACGTGGAATAGACAAGCTGTTCCCCGTAAAAATGTATCAAAAACGGAATTATATTATAGAATTGAAGGTACGAAGACTTGTTTCAGATCACATAATGAGGTTAAGTCATATTGGGAACCAAGTAGAATATAACGAGGGAATGTTCAACTTTAGTGGAAAGAATCTTTATTCAGAATTTGTCAAATCGAACGAAGAAGATTCTAATGTTAGGTATTTGGCAAGAAATAAAAATTCCTTTTCAATATAATGAATCTTTAAAAACCCTGAAGCTACAGAATGGTATAAAGCAAAGGTAGAAGGAATTGACACCACGACTAACAGTCGTTTGGGATTTAGTATCCAAAAATTCAAATCAAAAAGTATTGCGTAACAGATGGGTTTACACTTTAAAGAGGAATGAAAACAATGACGTTGTAAAATTGAAAGCTCGTCTTGCTGCTCGAGGTTTTCGTCAAAATAAAGCAGAAACATACGAAATGTTTAGTCTTGTCATTAAGTTTTCTATTATAAGATTTTTTCCTGCTTTTATGTCATCTAAAAGGACAACATTGCCAACTTAACATCAAATGTGCATATTTATACGCTCCTTTACACAAGGAAATTTATATGCTTCAGCCACAAGATTTTGTAAATAGAAATAGACGAGATAATGTTTGTTTAAGAAAGCAATTTACGGATTAAAGCAAAACGGCCGTGAATAGCTTCAAGGAATGAATACTACCCGTGAGAGATTTAAATTTCATAAATTAAAATGGGTAACTGTGTTTACATTTATCAAAATAATGTAGTTTTACTATTATATGTGGATGGCAGTATCCCGATACGAAGACCAAATGATTACACAGATAAAGTAATTAAACTCCTAAAATGTCATTTTAATTTAAGAATTTTAGAAAAAACACGAAAATTACTTGGTGTTGAGTATCAAGAGCTTAATGGAAATTTATTTATGCATCAAAATTATTATTACATTTCCAAGATTCGTAAATCGTATGAAAAATTTAAATTTCCTCCGAGTTCTCTCCCTATAGCAAAAGGTACATTTTTTATCTGAGCAGCAGTGTCCGAGTACAAATGTGGAGATCACTAAAAATGCAAAAATACCCCTATAGAAGCATCCTAGGAAGATTGTCTTTCATAGCAAGTAGGACTCGACCAGATATACCCTATGCGGACAAAGTTCTATCTCAATATGAAGAAAATCATGGAAACATCCACTTGAATATTCTTCTAAACCTTTTAGGTTATGTTAGTGCTACGAGAAATCTTTGACCCAATCTTTCAAAGTGAATAAGTTAAGTATGGAGTGTTACAGTGATGTCGACTTCGCTGCCAATCGTGCCGACCGAATTTCTAACGGAGGTTTCATCACTCTTGGACGTGGTGCTAATTGGTTGCAGAACGTCAAAACAGAAATGTGTCAGTTTATCGAATATGGAGGCAGAATACATGTCTCTGACCGATGCATCCAAGGAACTTTTATGAATTCCACGAATCTTGGAGGAATGTAAAGAGTTACAAATCTTAAACCAAACATTATGTATATTTAAATATGCCTAATGTTATGCTTTATTCTGCGGTAACCATGCAGCAATTCTTGTACAGAAAATATTAGGAATAAGCATATTGCTATTTAAGAGTATAGAATACTCGAGAAATACTTTGAATTAAAATACATACGTACCAAGAAAAATATAGCCGACATTTTTTACTAAAACCAAATTCGAGTTAAAAACTTTTCTAGATAAAGTTTCGATGTATGACAATTAAAAGGGAATGAAATTTAAATTAGAAATATTTATGACAAATGTGAAAATATTACATTGAAATTTAAAGAATTTAAAAGTGATTATGTTATGTTGCATTGTCATGGGATATCGAAGTTAGGTAACTATTTTTGTAGGGTTTGAATTAGTGAGAAGTAGGGGGGGGGGCGAATTTTTCGAACCCAGATCAGATACGATGGTTCTCACTAATTCAAATCACTAAGCGTTTGCAGCAGTATCGGTTCACTTTCAGGTTTATGCAAATTACATATCGTTATGAATGCGAGTGATAAAGTTCAGCACACACTGACTGGCTTCCATCCTAAAAACTCTACATATCTCTTGCTACACACCATGTATGCATTATTAGGCATTACGTTTAGGCAAAAGTCTAAATTTATTAGGATTAAGAGTAATTTAAATGCTGCAAATGCTTAACGATGAATATTAAATTGATAATGATTTTTTAATTTAATGCTAGTCCAGTTTTTTTTTTATTTAAGTATTTGTTTTTGTATATCAGTCTAATCATTGAATACTACTCGGAATTTTTAAGACTAAACACACAATAATATCACAAACGCCATTTAATTCTGCTACGAAACAAGAAAGCAGTTAAAACAGACATTAAATTAATACCATGAAGTATAGCCAACAGAAAGATGAAAGCAATTCCAATAATTTTTAAATCCAGTCTGGATTATTCCAGACTTCAACCAATATGCATTATTCAATTCCAGACGTCCTCCAATATGCAGTATTCAAGAACTGATAAACGAAACCATCCGTTGCCCTTTCCATAATGCCAGTTTTTTTTTTTAAACTGTACATACTGTGGATTCGGGAAATATTAGAGCTATTGAATATTATACGATTTTTTTTAACTGCGACTTCTGTTTATTTGCCCACGTCGGAACAGCCTACCCAGAAAGTGCAAGACACAAAATATGCCAACAGCATGCGGTGTTTTCAGGTGGTCACCCTTCCAAGTGCTGACCGCGCCCGATACTGCTTAACTGCGGTGATCAGACGAGAACGGGAGCTTTCTGTATGGTATGGCCGTCGGCTATTCAAGTCTATCCCATGAAGAGATTCACATATGTGCAAGTTTATCTCTTTGGCCTTTAAGGCTTGAAAACCGCCTTGATTGGACTATTCCATTTTAAAGGTGTGCAGAATTTTCACGAGTGGTTTTCAGAAGGCCGCCTAAGTTTCATTGCAGAGCTAACATTGAAGTAATCAGCGGCTCACAGTAGAAGTAAAATAATTTGCAGATAAAGACGGATTTGTTATAAACGCTCAAATCAAATTTAAATATATACACGATTGCTTTATTTAAGTTGATAGTCAACACTGCGCAAAAATCTCACAATAAATATTCAGAAAGTTAAAAGTGTTTAAAATTATTTCTCTTAAATCACACATTTACTAAAATTAGATTTAATTTAGACGAATCATTTTATTAGCTTCAATGCGAAACGTTACAACTGTATATTCAAATTAATTTTCCACCAGGTACTTTAAATTTTATTGTAGAAATTTTTAGATATTAAATTAAGCTTCTTTATGACTTTGAATCATACTCTCAGTTTTACTCAAACTCTAGAATTCCCTGCCCTCCCTCCAGCCGGCTGGCATCCCCACCGCATTTTATTTTAGCTTATCTTAAGAATTTTACCCTCCGTGAATCTTCAATAATCCGAGCATTTCATAACCTTCAAATCATTCTTTACAAATTCACTCAAAACCTTTCAAGCAAAGCACACATTCCATTTCTCTTACAAGGCACTCGCATAAAGTTCTTATTTCACTTTCATAAAGAAGCTCAATTTAACACTAACAGATACTGTAGAAGCGTCTAAAGAAATCACAAAATAAATTAATACAATGCAATTCAGTTCAGTGTCTAAATTAACGTATCGGTTTAATTTAAAAATGACTTAAATACTTCACTATCATTAACGACCGAGTTAAAAAAAAAATGTGGCTGAGGTAAACTTTACGACCACTAATTGCCTAAATGCTGTCCAAAATATTTAAAGTAGAAAAATCAACTTTGTTCAAGCCAAAATTATAATTTTGTACGAGAAATTGCGAGTAGTTATAGATCTTTCAAATTACCGTAAATTTAATATTTTAGATTACCGCCTTTAAATACAAATTATGTTACATTTAGTGTTGGCAGCTGATCACATCCATAAATATATGAAACTTAATGAAGATAACTAAAGATCCAAAGTTTGCATGTAGGGAATATTTAAGATTGGCGGCAAAATCTGCAAGAGTTTTAGTATCATGGCATCACTGACGTTTCGATTTTGCATGAAGATTGTATTTTCTTGGCGATAAATATGATGCATGTGGCGAGAATTACCGACTTAAATACGAGTTTCAAGAAGGTTTTCAATAGATAGTTAACCATACATGAAAATCGGTTAGGAACCTACCAAATGAATGCCGTGACCATATTTGCCTTACTGTATCGATATTTGAGAGTTGTTTGAGCAAATCAAACCTATCGGTCTCGACTTTAATTGGTCACTATGCGGATTTTTAGTTCTCCATAAGAAAGGTTCGACAAAAATAGTGAAGATTGATGTGATGTATGCAGGAAACAAATATTTGATAACAATATTCGGACAAGAATGAATATTGGCATCTTCGCTTTCTTAGACGCGAATGAATTTTTTTCTGTTGCAGAATGTTCGAAAAAAAGGAAATGAGTAGGCATACGAAAAATGCTCCGAAAACGATGATAACAGTCCAAGAAGGAAATGAAAGCAGAAATTTCAGCCAATGCAAATAAAATAAGATAATAATGAATTGTCGAAGATTGAAGAGGTCGAAAACTGAATAAAAAACAATTATCGAACATTGAAAAAAAAGACTAGTCTTATTTTCTTCCATAATGATGACAAGCTATCATTTCTGCAACACCCATCATCAACTTGGAAAACTGCGGTATTTATTACAAAAATGCATTATTAGAGAAGGTTGTTGTAAATAGCGTTGGATTTTGCCAATACAAGGCATCGGGAAATTTTTTAATCTCAGTGTAATAAATACGAAGTTTTGTTCTAAATTCTAGGTTCAAACTTAATTCTTGTTGAGTGCATTTAATACTTTTAATTTTCAATTGAATTTTCGCCATTTGTGTTTAAAGAATGAAAAGCAACTATTGTAAGCCAATTTCCATTCAGCTGCAATTGCTCATGCTTTCATTGTCAAACATTGCCCTCGTCTTGGTCTTTTCTAATCTGGCTTTATCATTCTTGTTAAAAGCTTCCTTGTGTTTTTATCATATCGTCAGTTTAATAAATCCCAGTTTTTTTACATATTCCAAAATCTTTCTATTCTAAATCGAATCGCAGACATGGGATAAAATTAAATCGAATAAACTAGTTATGCTGCTTGAAGAAATACTACATTTTGCAAGTTCTCATCACACGAAACCATTACCACTCCCTGAAGGTTGCACTATAAAATCATTTGGTTAGAAAGGATCACCAAAACCGTCCGTTTGTTGTGCGTTTCGTAGCACAACAGCCATATTAGGCTATACTGCACCAGACCTGGATCACCAATAATGCAGCTCAAAACATGAGAGTAAGTTAGTTTGTTGTGGATTTTGTGGCGCAACTGTTATATTAGTCTATTTTGAATCAGACCTGGGGACTGCCGAAAGTAAGAACCGACAACATACTGAATGCAAGACATTACAAGAAATCTCAACGTAAAGAACCATGACGAGGTATATAGTCCTGAACTACAAGTATTTCGACCGGCAGTGCTCCAGGACATCAAGAGCACACTTGCTTCGCAGATATGAAAGTTGTCGCAAGAATAAAGCCAGGAACTATATACCATGTTATCATTTATTCAAAAATTGAATTGCTTATACTTATGCTTAAATTAATAGGCATTTCAGATTAGAAAGTAAATATTTCAATTATATCTTAGCAAACCGACCGCCCTGCTCTAAAGCTCCCAAATCTGAGAGACAAGAATAGAGGCGCCAGAAATTTAAGAGAACTTTCCAGTTAAATCTCAATGTCTTTCCTAAATGAGGCAATTAACATTTAGGAAGTTAAAATAGTCTGCAGCAAAATTTAAAATTACCGTTATTTATACTGGATCAGTTGAGTGATGTTAGGAACATTCCCCCGAAGTTTAAAGGAGGCAGAAGACCAATGCAAAGTGTGCGGAAGTAATTTTACTGTTGTATTGATGCAATGCACTTTTCGAGATGCCTACAGTTATTTTTGCATCTACAAAGTACTAGCTAAGCAAGATAAAAATTCTAGCTTTTCAGTTACTTGTTTCCTAAAGCAGGAGATGTGCATGTGAATATAGAGAATAGCCATGTTAACCCTCCAAGGTTCAGCTATTTCTAATCGCCATTTAGATAGAGCCTTTGCGAATAAGCCGAAGATCTTTTGCAACGAATTGAATTGCCAACTAAGCATATTTGTTATATTACAACAATTCATGCAAATCCAATAATGTAGTCCATTAAACTTTCTGAATTCAGAGCGATTTTCTCCTTCTCCGATGCAACAGAATGGTTAGAATTTTTATGTCATTAGGGACAAGCCGTGTTAAATGCTAGTTAATTACCAACAATCAAATTAGATGCCACAGGTTTTTACAGATATAAGCGATCATCGACACTTATGAATCATGACCTTAATATTCCCGTCTGTGTTTTTGAGCCCACATTTACAATGTATTAATTTTCCCGGTTTCAAATCATTAAGTACTGCCAGAATTTGTGGCATTAATATTTTGGCTCGTCTACTTGCTTCACTCATTCGGTTAGCCCTTTGCTGGAAGGACTCGAGATTCTCAGCTTTTATTAGGCAGTATTTTTAAGTTGATTTCTTTAGAGATTCACGAGAGAATGCTAAATTTAATTATCGACTGCAATACTTATAATGCATGCATTAAATACCGATACTTATTTCCCGATTCAGAACTAGTCATGTTGGCTAAGATTTTAAATAAATTTCCATAAATTCCTGGGTATTTACATGCTCGAAACCTATTGTATAACAGACAACAACGTGAAAAGGACAATTTAAGTTCTGTTCGGTTACTTTTATATAGGGTTCCATACAGGATATTATTATTTAACAAAGCAAAAAACCAGGTATTATACTTTAAAAGTTGTAAAATTTCCTAAACTCGGAAGTTAGATTAGATATCCAGCTTTGAATTTTAGAATATCGATATTGTGAATAAACTAAGGTTTAAATTCGTATCGTCAATAGTGAACGAACTTAAGTGGTTGGTAAACTTTGTTGCAAGATATTTGCTTTAGAACAGATAAAATATACAAAAAAATTCAGATAAATTATGTTTCAACTTAACTTCATCAACAAGCTACAGACGTCAAATTACGGAACAGGCATTGGATCAACTTGAGGACTTGAATCCTTTGAAGTGTCGACTATCATAATTGTGTTGGAGATTCAGGATTCAGATCATTCTTGGAATTCGCGTAGATTCACATTTAACGGAAGGATATCAAGTTAATTTCTGAAGGAGGTGGCATAGTTGTTTCCGCCCATTTTATCCTGAAAATGCAATAAGATTAGCATATTTGAAAATCTTCCTACAATACATGATACTTCTGGAAACATTGCAAATTTTATTTCATGCGAAGAAGTCATATGAACTAAGATGCTCAGGAATATTGAGTCATTTATCGGCATGATATTTATTGCCTCATCGTTCTTAAAATCCTTTAATATTTGAGCGGTAAAACAAAATTCTTATTTCATATTTCGATTTTAGTTTATTAGGCTTCTTAATCCTACAACTTAATGTTCCCTTTCTTCAAAAGCAAAACAACTCGAGTCCATGCAAAAACTGTATATTTGCTAGATAGCACACAGAAGGCATGCGATGTATGTTCTTTGGTTAACTCTTAAAAGTCTGAAATTGAAACGTTTATATAGACAAATTATTCTTGGTGAATCTGTTTGTAACATTCAAATTTCGGAAATGGATTTAATTTCATGAACAATCAAGAAAATCATGGTTCCAAACTTTATTTTAGAAATTGACTTAATTCTCTACAGATTTACGGAGGGCATTAATTTTACTATATACAGTCAGAACTTCCGAATACTACGAAAATTCAAACCGACATTTGAGCCTCGTTGTTGATTGACATACTTTTTTAAAATCAGCCGAAAGTAAATGGCAAGCAAAATGTCTCTTTAGTTTGATAAACTGACCCTTTGATCCAGATTCTTCATATTGATCACTAAAATTTAATTGACAATGTTAGCACTAGATTTACGGCTGTTTATTATCTACTTATTTTTACTGAAACTAGTCGATTTCACATGCATCAAAATGGAGGTTATGAAAAACAATTTTAATCTTATTTTACTCATTTATTATGAAAAATTACAAAAAACATTTATACATAAACAATTTTTGGAATTTGTTCTCCACAGGATTTTTATTGCATTTATCACAAATGTTTTTGCATCTTTCTAACAAGATTCGGTAGCATCTAAATAAATTTTGCATGCAACCATTTAAATAAACAAGATTGAACACGAAAGCTTACGTATCAGTTTGAGTATATGAAAGACAAATTCCATGTGTTTGAAACTATAAAATTATTTAATGAATCAACTTGATTTAACAGTAAAAAGAATACTATGTTCGAAATTAGAGAGCGGTCGGGGGAATTTATATATTTTACGTAGTTAAAAAGACGTTTCTAAGAATTAAGTTTTCTATGTACATACATAATTATTACTATCTTTTGTATATATAAAGTCAAAACCCATATTTCTAAAACTAAAATAACCAAATTTGTAAATATTGCAAAATTCTTCCAAAATTTATAGAAAGTACAGCTAACTAATAAATGCAAAATTAAAATTGTACACGAACACAATCACTCTACGACATAAAATAAACAATTTTTTATATATATAATTCTAATTTGATGCACAAAGTTGAAAATGCAATCCCAATTGAATATAACAATTAAAGCGGCAAACAAGACTTGGTACTTGTTAATCGTGTTTATATAGCTTTACGGCGCCTACCCTCAAGGAAGCCTAATTATTGTATAAAAAGAAAGGGAATAAAACCCTCTCTCCCGAACAAAAAAGGTAACAAGAAAATATTAAATTAATATAATTAGTAAATACTTAAATTATTACACATTAAAAAAGAACTATTCAATTTAAGATAAAAAAAAATTTAACAGTTGTACAACAAATATCACATTTCAAACATTTTTCAAATAAATTCTATAATGCATGTTATTTCACAAAAAAACAAACACATAGTAGTAACGAATACAGTTTTACAGATAACTGGAAATTTTTTATCAGCTCTATAAATGAAACCATTTTTAAAAATCTTAAATAACTTAATTAAAACAATTACACAAGCCCAAATTTGCTTCTATAAAATTATAATAAAAAAATTAAAGAATCCATTAAAACAATATATATAGAAAAATCTTGAATGAGTCAAATGAGTGACTCGGAAAAATGGAAAAAAACTTCTCCTTGTAATACTGAAAAGGATGTCCTTTCTTTCGAATGATTTAGGTTATACTATTCCATCAGAACTAAACACAAAGTGGAAACGAAATTCATATAAAATGGTGCGAATAGATCGCAATAATTTCCTGAAAGCGATACTTTGCTGAAGAGGTTTTTCTAAAAAGCAGCGAGTTTGTCATCTCGCCATTAAAGCCGTCCTAAATAGTTTATTTTTAAAATATTGAACCAGATTACTTAAATTTCCTTAGCGTTGACTAATGCTGTCAACCATTACAACTGTTGAGCTCTTGTGTTTCCATAACGACAAAGCTTAAACTTCCTACGAAATTAGAGAATCATAATGCTTGTATTAACCCTTTGACAGACGAATTTAATCTCCTAATTAGACGACTTGCCATTAGAGACATTTATTTCAATACATAAAAGTGAAGGACACCTGATATTCAAGAGTGTCCAAGTGATTCGTCTTAAGTAAGCTACTTTGATATGAATATCGAATATTCTGTAATTCGGTGCACGAGAGGAGTCTTTGCATGCGATTGTCTTAAATTTGAATAACCCAAAAATGAAAACTCATGCAAAGCTACTTACGGGCCCCAGGAAAGAGTTTGATCTTGCATAGGTGGGGCTAGAATAGTTGCAAGAACCCCAAAGTCAACGTCAAGCACAGCATAACCGGTACAATTTTCAAGCAAAAGCATGCTTTTCTATCATCTGTCATCTTCCCCAAAACATTAGGATCAGAACTCCAGAGAAACTTAGATGCTTATTCTTGACGTGAACTCGACAGCCTGAAAACAGAATGCTGCGGATTATAAGCTAATCTGGTAATGTTAGGATTTTAAATTGAAATAATTTCGTTTTACGGCCCTTAGACAGAAAAGTCTCCCATGACGCATTGAGTAGAGTTTGTGTTGATTTATAACCGCTGTAAACATCGGTGGCGAAATAATGGCGATTTAATGTATTTCATTATATTTTGCGTCAATAAAAGCAAAATTCAGTTTATCTTTCCTACCATCCTAAAGTTTAGCTTTAGGTGTAAAAATGAGCCAGAGAATCAATACATCCCGGTTTTGACATCTTAGAAAACTACTTGGAACAGGAAATGTATACAAGATCCTATTCATTGCAATTAACAAGACTAGGGAGTCGTCTGACAGACACGAAAAAAACTGTTTATTTTCCACGCTATGCTATTTGTATTTCAATTCTAATCTGCGCTAGTCAATTAATATTTGATGTGCAAGTCAAAAGTAGCCTTAATCCGAGTAATATATTGACACTGTTTAAGAAAGAAAATCGCCTAAGACCCCACAAACTAGACCTTCCAAATAGAGTACGGTTGGATTAGCTTTAATAGACCAGAGGCAAGACATATGCTTTGCGTTGGACTTTACAATATAGCTGTGGACTAGAAATATCTATAAAAATATTTAGCATTAAATTAACAGGTAAATGAAACTGAAGCAGTTTAAACAATTTACTCGTATGCACAGAAGATCGGAAAAGCAACAAAGACAACAGAAATGTCAGATTTCAGAAAAACACAAACGAGATTTCATAAAAAAATACTCTAACTTGCCATACTCGAGATTCCTAGTCTGCTTCCAAGATATAAAACAATATTTTTTTACTAATTTTCCATAATACTCTTTAAGACTTCAAATCTTCGATGCAAAAATTAGGAAAACCAACACTACAATACTCCTTAAAATAGAACTTCTACAAACAAATCTTGAAACAGACGCGGTCTGCTTCAAATTTATACAACTGCAAACGGTAAGAAAATGTGCGAAAGAGATGCGCTTACGACTACGGAAGCAACCACCATTCGAATACAAGCGTCTTCATTATGCGATTCCCGTTCCCATATGTTTGGCGCAGCATAGCCAAACATGGCTCTAACGCCAGCAACCCTACAAACCAAAAATTATGCGAAGTTTGAAATGTACGTTTTACTAACTTTCAACTAACACAAATCGTATAATTGTACTAACAACTTCTTTTAAACAATAATCTGTAAATACATGCCTCGTATTAACAATTAAAAGTTTTGTGAAAACTAAAGTTAGATTGTTTCATTTTCACCGTAACCCCTCCCCCCCTCCTAAACTGGAACTTTCCAACACAGTATGATTACATTAGCTTTATTTTATAGACCAGCGTCAGGATATAGGCTTTAATATTGAATTCTTCACAATATAGAGAGCTAAATTTTGTAAAAAATCTGAATTTTAGCGATTCAGAAATTTTTCGGACCCAAATACAGTAAAGTTGGGAAAGAAACAAAATGAACAATTTTGAAGCAAGGGCTTTTATCCATCTTTCCTATTGATTTGAATCATTTCTAAGTTCTAGCGCACTTCTTAGCTACTAACTAATCTTCTACAATTTTACGGCCTATGTTCGGACCTGACTGCCATTATCACGAATCATGCAGGACCAGCAAATTTTAGCTCTTAGCGTCCGGATCTGACTAAGAATTCAGATCAAATGGACGACTTTTCTGTTTTGTTTTTTTGCGGTAAATTGGATTTCCGGATTACCCATCAATTTCCGGTCATAATGATAAGTCAATGGTAATGTTAAAAAGTTCAACACTGTTTGAAGATATTAATTAATGTTTAAAGTGGAGTTTTCTAATTTTATGGCTTGAGTATACTATGAAAATATTATGTTCCTATTGTTGTAGCTCTCAATGTTTGCTTAAAATAAGAGCCCAATTTTGTGGAAACGTTGTCATAATTATTCTTTACCACTCTTTTCGGCGCTTTGTGTACTCAAGAACGAACCGATTCGAACTTGGCGCTTGATATGGAATTCAATTGGATTTGTCGATCGCTTAAACTGGAGTGTTACTGGAAAATGAAATTGAATCCTCACCACAGAAGTTCTGTGAAACCATATATACAAAACAGAAAACTCGTCCATACATGCTACTGAAGAATGGTCAACGTCCGGAGAGAGTTAATATGTTGATAAGTCAAATAGTTGATTACAAAAAAGAATAAAAGACACCATGGATTTTCTCACCTCTGAGGCACCCCCTCTGCTTCCCTACATAGTTGGTACCTTTAAGGAAAAGAAAAATAGAAGATAATAATAGATACATTATAATCACAATAAAACAAAATATAATAAATATCACCACTTCAGCGCTCCTTCCAATGACAAGTCCCTATTTCGATAACAGATCCGATACACATGCAGATCCTGCAAATGGAAGAAAAACGGGATATAATAATCACTTAGTTAACCAAATTAAAATATTATACATTAAACATCACCACTTCACTCCAGTATCCAGGTCCAGGCTCTTAATTTCTTCATTCTCAGCCAGATCCTCGGTTGCTCCATTTCTCACTCCAGTATCCAGGTCCAGGCTCTTAATTTCTTCATTCTCAGCCAGATCCTCGGTTGCTCCATTTCTCGGTGCATCTTTTAACGAAACTACACATGATACATGGCAGAACATATATAAATCATACTAAATAATAATCATCTACTGGCCGGTCGCGACGGCGGGCCATCCCCTCTCACGGTTGTCATGCTAGTCGCATATGTTTAAGTCGAGAGTTTATTGTCTGTGAAATTTAAAACTCATGGATAATTATTTTGTAAAGAATTAAAAATATAAAATTCTACATAAACATTAAAACCAATTTTGTTTTGAAAGTGAATCCAAGATCATTCCATTCGTCCCATTTCATCCGAGTCCATGACATTCGTCCAAGACCATTCCATATGCGCATGTTCGAGTTATCTGTCATCCTTTTTTAACTAATATTCATCAAAAAGAAAGAATATAAAATTATCTTTTATTTTGTGCTTTACTTTAAATGTGCTGTATCTGATTATTGCACATATCTTCAGAATGCTGTAAACCTATTTTAAGTTGCTTATTTATTAGTGTAAAAAAGCCCTCACTGATTTAGTGGAATAAGTTAGAGCCTGACTAATAATTATAAACAAATAGAGGAAGATAGCGGATTCTAATCAGTGGCTGTGGATTTAGCCAGCACTATTCAAAGAATGGTAGACTGATGTTTGCTTTAGCATTGAATAGTTCGCTATTGTCGGACTCCCTTCTGGAGTCTCTCTTGGTTTTCCTCTAAGCGTAAGCAAAACAAAAATGTAGGCCAGTTTTCTCCAAATATCCTCTACGAAGTAACATATCCACGTATAAAGGATTTAACTCAGACTTTTACCTGAGGTACTACCTAGGTTCTGTAAGGTCGCTTTAACCAATAGAATTTGCCATATTTCCCTTTATCACGAATCCTTGATTTGGCTAATTATGCTATATTGAGTGAGGTTAGAAAAACCAATTGCCAAAAAATTTCTGGAAATAAAGTTAACGCGAAAATGAATATTCTGCAATAAGGCACGAAATGTGTTTGTGATAGATGATGCAATACTTTGTGAATTCTCATTGTCAGGGCCATTTTAACAAATTTGAGATCCCTAGGCTAGATTAATTTTGCGCCCCGTTAGAACACTAACTAGGAATTCAATCCCCTATGGCCCAACGAAAATACCCATCAAATAAAATAATTAAGGAATACATAAAATATCTGTTCTCTGATTAACGCCTTACAATCTCACAAATTACCGACTTTTAAAATACGATTTTCCAAGACATCTTCTGCCACCCCTCATCGTATACACGATTAATTTTAACTGTTACAGTATAAAACACTTAGTACATACTTGACATCTCTATATAATAAAACATCTATAAAAACACTTTGTATTTTATTTAACATTTTAAAAATTATTTAATTTATACAAAAATATACATTTATAATTTTTCATACTATAAATTAAAAAGTATTATTCAAGGAAAGCAAAGCATAACCGAAGATGTATGCATAACTGATGCAACATTGATAATTCCGTGTTTAAATACATCTAATCATTGCAATGATATTCAGAAATTTAACGTCATTCAGAGTCAGTAGGCTTCCTTAAAAGAGATTATTGCACCAGCACGGCAATGTGACGGGCTTACACCATGATTAAGACGTTGTAAATTCAAACAAATACATTACATCTTGTCTCTGTGGAGATTAGAATAGAGGTTCGTTGGTGGCGATTCAATGGCGCAAGAGCCAATCCTGGCTAAACTGCGCCAATCAAATGGTAAAATTCTCAAAACAAATGGTGAATAAAGAATGGTAAAACAAGATGAAACGCAAAGTTATAAAATTGAGTAAAATGTACCATAATGAGACAAACAAGCTTAAAATGTCAAATGCATGCATGAAAACCAATAGCATTTAAAAAGTTAAAAATGTTTGGGTGGTGTTTTTCACCCACCAAGTCTTGCAAGGTAACAGACGATGAATGGGAAAGGTCAACACGGTGAGATTTAAAAGAGGGACATTCAATTAAAATATGATGAACAGTAAAATTCTGAGGACACTTGGGACACACTGGTGCCCTTTCGCGAAAAATGAGGTGCTTGTGTGTGAAGCGAGTATGCCCTATACGGAGGCGAGTCAGTTTAACATCAACCTGTCGTATAGGCAAAATGGGACACAAACCAAAATTAGAATAGAGAAAAAAGGCCATAATTACATTCTTAGACGGGATCAGCAGAAAGCGTATAAAAGGTTGGTTGGTTTGGGATTTATTGGCGCAAGAGCCAAATTTGGCCATGCTGCGCCAAACGTACGGTGAAGGTACAGCATATGGTGGGAGCGTATAAAAGAGCAAACATGAAAGGAGAAAAGATCCCTGCGAAGGCGAACTCCTAAGGGGATCACATCCATGGATTATTAGAATTAATACGAAGGATCACTACAGTAATCCGAGGGTTTAACAATCGTATTTACCTCGCATTGTAAACACCTTTGGAAAAAAGATCTATGACAGACCCTTGAGACACCATTACTCACTTAAAATGTGAACCCTCGATGAGGGTACTGAAAACTTAGTCAGGTATTCAGTACTCCGAGAAGTTTCGATATTTTGAAATTCTCTTTTATCCAGTTTTCAGCATGACATTTCAACTAAAGATTAGTCTCTAAATAACGGAAATGCTAATGAGTCATTTTTCCATTTACAAATATTTTCATGAACATTGAATCTCGAACTACTGAATGTTTAAATCAAACATTAAAATTAAACGCACTTTAAGACATTTATATTCTTACTTGGCAACCAAGCACGACATACAGTCACTCAAAAAAGTATTGGGACACTTGGCATGCATAACATATAAAGCTATTTATAAAATTATTAATCACATTAAAACAAAAACAAAATTAATCAAGAAATGCTTTAACATTTGGTATACAGTATATGAGGAAAATTTGCTTACTATTTTAGAATTACAATTTGATCTAGCCTTTTAAATATAATTTAAACGCAAACAATTGTCAAAAAAGTACTGGGACAGTTTTGAAATGAGAAATTTAAGAAATATATAGCGCATCAATGATATTTAATTTACTGACACTTTTAGACTATAATTTTAGACAAAGTATCAGCAGAAAAGGTTACGTATGGATCAATGGCGAGAAACAGATATTTCGGTTGATGTGCGAAATCTGGTAATACGTCATTGGAAAAATGGAAAATCAGTTCGTCGAAAAGGAAAAATCTTCAAGCTCAGTAACTCTACTGTTTAATATTATTCACAGGTTCAAGAAAACAAATAGTGTTGAAAACAAGCAAATATCAGGGTGTCCAAGGGCATTTAGTGGACGTGAAGAGAGGCGGATTGTGAGACAAGTTCGCATTAATCCAAGAACTGGAACAGTAAAATTGACTCTGAAATGTAAATGCAGGTTCCGGAAATCTGTAAATCCTGAAACTGTCAGAAATGTTTTAAGAAAACAAAAGTATCATGGCAGAGTACCTCAGAGAAAGCCCTACATCAGCAAAGCAAATCGAAAAGCTAGACTGGCATTTGCTAAAATGTGCCTAAAGCAGCCAACAGAATTTTGGGAAAATGTAATTTTTGTGGATGAAAGCAAATATAACATTTTCGGATCGGATGGCAAGCAAAAAGTTTGGCTCACATCAAATACAGCATTGCATATCAAAAATTTGTGGCCTACTGTAAAATATGGAGGTGGCAACCAATTAGTCTGGGGTTGAATGGCAATCTCTGGTGTGGGGAACTTCGACTTTATAGATGGTACGATGAATAAATATGTCTACCTTGACATTCTCAAGCGAAATTTAAAGCAAAGTGCGAGCAACTTCGGAATCTCGAGACATTTTAAATTGTACCAGGATAACGACCCAAAACATACTGCTGATATTTGCAGTATGTATATCCTCTATCACTGTTTTCGTATGATTAAGACCCCGACCGAGAGTCAAGACATTAATCCCATTGAACATGTATGGAATTTATTTTCAGCAAAAAATCAATGAATAAAATATTTCTAACAAGCAGGAGTTAAGAAAACACCTGATCGCACAGTGGGCCAAAATCAACGGATCATTTTGCGCAAAATTGATCAAATCCATGTCAAATTCACTGCGAGAGGTCAAAGTGCAAGGGTAGCCCAACAAGATATTAACTATCAAGTTTATATTTTTTTAAAATTTATTGAAGAGTGTCCCAATACTTTTTTGAGCAGATTTTCCGACTTGATTTCTTTTACTTTAAATTGTAATCAGAATTACATTAATACATGAATTTTGTTTGAGTTACTATGATTTACATTTATCAAAATGTGATATGTTTGTTTCATTTGTATATTTAAGTTATATATTAAGATAAAATCCTGTGAACTTGTGTCCCAATACTTTGAGTGACTGTCCATTAACTTAGGATACTAGCAAATTTCTCATTTTCTTTAGTTATGTTCGTGTTATATTAACGTTCATTGCCGATATATTTGTACCTTTCCCACTGAAGCAAGAACGCCAGAGTTTCGTCATGGAAAGACTCGACTAATCTTCGGCAAAAACGCCATAACTTTACTCCCCCCGGCACTGCTTCTTTACTGGAAATTCAATTAAACCGACAAGAAATTTGAAGGTGCTTATGTGGACATGGATGACATTCAACGGGATGGCTCATTAATTATGCCGGAGGGAAAATGTCAAGAACTCCCAACAGATGACAATAGCTTAAACCCTAAGACTGACAGGCAGAGCTCTATTTAAGCGGGCACTAAAATGATCTAGTTTTATGACACAAGGGGGCATAACTTGGTCATACTGCCCCAAAGGACCGTTGTTTCAGATTCACACATATAGTTTAGAAATATTACAACTGTCAAAACTAATCCATTTTGATTAGTTTAATATCGCTTAAAAATGAAAAAACTTTTTCCATGAAGATTGTCCCCTAAAATGTGAAATCAACAGTTTGTGCTTTAAACCGAGTTTGTCTTTGAATATAAATTTTTTTGCATTCACCAAAGTGTGTATAATACTTAAAATGCAGTTGCAACTGTTGCATATTAGGTGCTGGGTCTGATCGTAAAAGATCGCGTTGAGTTAAAATGCATGTCCTACTCTAATTCTTGTCAATCACATATTTTCCATGAAAGATTTCTGAATCCCTTAATCGAAGTCTGGATTTTATATAGCTTGTCTGTGCCAGATTGTTTGAATATTCGATTTTGAGAGAGTACAACGGCCTGTAGGGCGTAGGTCAAAGGAACAAATAATATTCTATAATCATACTGGAACTTTTTGCGGCTGTATCAGCTCTATCATTTCTGGGAATTCCAAAATGTCGAAGAATCCAACAGAATTAGACTTTGGGATTTTTAAGTGTATGAAGGAGCTCGAAATGCATTTTATCGCAAAAGAATATGCACATTGTAAGGCTTCAGTATCACTTCTAAAACTACATACAATTGCTTTAAAATTTAATATAGTAAATTTCAAAAGTCCTGAATAGATTGGTATAGAGTTCAGATAAGTAAACATAATAGAATGGGTGGAGTGTATCAGCAACTCTGAAATTTAGTTAAATGACAGCCGAACCGACATGACCGTTTTATTTCGAACTATCAGTGAATATAGGGACATAATCAAAATAGCATTGCCCGTCCTCATAAAAATGCACCGGAGTGAATTTCAACCTATACAGCTCCAGCCTGGAACAGAAAATAAAGAGCATCCAGCGACAGGTCCTCTTCGCAGATACGGGAGCTTGTCGAACATTGTCGTCGGTGGCTTTACAAGTCAGTGGAATCAAACTAGGGGATCTACTCTGTGAAGCAGGAACCACCCTTCAATGGAGCGAAGCAGAATACGAATGTCACCCTCTTCCGAAACTCATTTTCCCATATCTGAGCTCAAGGTCAATTTCGATTCCCCACAGTAATATCGATGCAGTGCATTGGGACAAGAGCAGTTCAGCTGGCAATTTAACCGATGGCTCCAAACTGAATGGGCACGCAAGGGCATCTCTCTGCATCATGCATAAAATGTTCTCTGGAAAATTTTAATTCACAAGATCACAGCTCCATCTCTTAGGAGTTGACCGCTATTCAAAAAACCCTTCTTTGGAAGATGGCGCATAAACAGCATTAAATCTGCCATCTCTTCACCGACAGAAAGAGGATACCGTACTCCAGAAATTTCATCTAAAAAATACCACTGAGCGAGTCGAAAATTATTTGGCGACACCGTAAATCCTCTACGACATTATAGGAGACCAGGGAAACTTTGGAGAAACCAAATATAGATATACACCCGAGGACAAGTGTGGCAAGACAGATGTCCCAAGAATAGGCCTACAAACAGTCTTATACATTTCCATGTGCTACAATTCCTTTCTAAACCACAGACAATGTCTTCAATACTACACCAGAGACGGACAAGGCATAAGAATATGGTGCAACTTCAGGTATCCTCTTTGCAATGCACGATAACGGACTCGCGACCAACAACATTGATATTTCTCGCAAACTAAATGTCTCAAACTGAAATAATTAATGTAAGTCGAATATACTAAATTCTGACATGGCTTAAGCTAAAGAATGAACATTCATTAGTTTGATTAATATCTACATCAAACAATTGCAAATATCCGAAAAGCTTGAAAGACTCGCTTATCCATGTAGAAAAATGTTCTCAATTAGGTCTTTGAAGCTCAAACGGCTTGTCAGGCGTATTGCTGATCTAATTTGGAAGATGATCTGAAATTAAATTATTCCACTTTAATTCAGAGGAGGCAATTAGCAACTGGAATCGAAGTACATCTATCGAGATAAATCTATTTTACCCATCGAGTTTAAACAATTGTATAACGAGTTAATGTGGTTATATTTACCTGCCAACATGAGACATCGGTAGCCCATTTTTATTTTCTTACCAGCTATAATGAGACACAAGGCTCCCAAATGTAGCATTTTCAATTGTGTTCGAATGAATGAATATCGCATTTAGCATCTCTGCTTGCAAGAAAATCCAAACGTGTAATTTTCCTACGTTAAGTAATTTTTCTAAATGGGGTGAATACTTCTGATAATAACTCTTCGCAATTCCAGATATTGTATCTAGAAAATCTTAAAATTCCTACTGGAAATGTTTCTATTGTGATGGTGATCAGGCATCATAATCAAAACATTCCCTCCTGAAGGGCAGAAGACTGCCGCTTGGCTTGCCGGCAAGGCCACTCGCCAGTCTTCAGATGGGCGACATTTACACGCGATAGTGTCGGAAGGTACACATTTGCATCTTACAAGTAAGAAGATATTAAATGCGATATTCACGTGCTCGAAACAAGAGTAAAGGCGAAACATTTCGAAATCCGAGACGAAAAAGCCTCCAGAGAACTTCAAATTAGAATTGTACTTCTGTCACTGCTTAATTATTGATGGAAATTTTGAATAGAATAAAGGGATCAGCGATTTCACTTTAACGGAGGCAATGTGGAAACTTGCTATTTAGAAGACTAGCATAACTCGAAGAGCTAAAAATATTTAAGATTCGTTAAATGTAATCATTAACGCTAAGATCAAGATCAGAGATTTTTATTCGTATATGAAACTTTATATTCCTCCAAATAAAAAAGCAGAGGAAATTTTTATTTGGATGCAAAGTGGAGTTAGATCTTTAAACCCATTCAATTCATGAACAATACAGTCTAGTATGCATTTTAAACTTCACAATAAAACATTCATGGATGTTCAATTTTAAGACGATCAGCATTTACTTCGAAAACCTTTCGAGCAAAGAGATTGTTTAGTCAAGTTGTGCGACATTTGTACAAGATTAGTTTAAGATAAAATCGGAGATTCTGCTTACAAGCTGAGAAATTTCTTAAGCCCTAGTTATATGAACTTGAGATTCTTAGGAAGAGAAGACATAAGATCTAATAACACTTATGACCCGTCTCGTGAATAGCTCGTCGAGCTAATAATTTTCATAAGCATTGCATATATAAACTTTAGATTCTTGGAAGGAGAAGACATTCAAAGGTGTAATAAAACTTGCGACCCGTCTCGTGAATTTTTCTAAGAAATTTATAAAAAGCTTTTGAGCATACACGATAAGAAAAACCTTCAGCACTCATTGCATGTGATTATACGAAAGTACAATTGACATCGCACCAGAGCCCAAACTAGAAACTGAACTTGAAGTAGCCAATCAGCAATCGATGCGAAGACCAACTCTCAAGATCTTTCAAGAACTTTGCGAGAAAGGAAACTAAAAATGGAAAGACGTTACAAGTAGTAACTACAAGAAAAGCATTTAAATATATAATTTTTGATAAATACTCCAGTACTTGTCATCGTTAGATAAGAGGGTCTTGAAGAATCAGTTGATCATTGAAACCGTTTCATTTCAGGGTGCTTCCCTTCAATTTCATTTTCACCTGCAGTTGGTGAAATTATTTGCATTGAAGTATGTGGATATCATCTTGGCGAATGGATCCACTCTGGAAAACTGCGCCGAAACAAGTTGAATCAAAAATACGTTCAAGTTTTTACGTAAATTGTAGAGAATCGTAACTACTTTGGCTGAAGCTCTTTTGATTTTCGGCATATTTCTGCTTTAAATTCCCATTTTCCTGTGAATGAAAGCTTATTCTGATCCAGAAGTCAAGGATTTAACCGATTTGTGATTATAACGACAGAAAACCTATTCATTTATACGTGTAGGGGTAGTAGAGGCAAATGTTCCATTAAATTTAAATGGAAAAATCGCAAAAATACATACGTTATTAAAATTCATTTAAAAAGGTATTTATTAAGGCAGAAAGTTTCTTTGAAATTTTACAATTTTATGCGAAGTCAGCATTGTAAACTTCAAAGCATACATGCAAAAATAGTGGGCTGTAATGTGTAATCTGGAGCGTATAATTGAATGAATTAGAGCGCATAGCGTAAGACTATCGCCACTTAATGACTCGCTTATTCTTTGAAAATGATGCAAGAAAATTAAAAATATGGAGCTAGTGACAGAAGTTTGATACAGATCTGCATACCTCTTTCTTGCTTGTTTGCTGCGGGTTTTTACTTCACAACAGCCATATTAGGCTATACTACGCCAGACCTTGTTAAATAAAAACCAAAATCGAATATTAGTAAAATTAAAGAAAATGCCTTTCCATTCATTCAAAAGCAAAAAATTACAAACATTCTGAAAGAAAATCCAGAAAACAACTTGTCTCAAATCGAAGTATAAAAGCCGATATCTTTTAGGAATGTGGAGTGTCACCCAGTAAATTCTTCAAGGAAGGATGCGTAATACAAAAACGAGCGTCTTTGAAAGTTAAAATCAGGGCATTTCGCAAGAATGTGTCGGATAGATAAAATTGAATTGCAGGCAAAGCATGGGAGGTTCCTCTTGCAACAGATATTTTTGTGTAAAGAATGTATGGCCAATACGCAGCCTCGTCAGTTTTGTAGCACGAGACACATTTAGACGAGATGAAAAACTATAACAGATGGCTCTATGCCATGTAATTTATTATTTACAAGTTTGTCCCAAGTATTTTGCCACAAAACATCCATCTGTGCTTTTAAGATGGGACCCATGTTCTGGTACGAGAAATCTGCTCTTGCTCTACATTGCGCAGTTTTTTCTGCCTCGTCAGCAACATCATTTCTGTAGAGTCTTATATTTCTTGGTATCCAACAGAAAAAATGTCAAATCCTCGATCTAAAAGCTGCCAGTATTCTTTGAATATTTTCATCACCAATGGATCGCTGATTTTCGAAATATTAGAGAGTGCATAAATAAAACTTTCTGGAATCGGTGTAAATACATGTACATACATATTGTAATTTTCAACTGGCCAAGTCTTTCAAGCAAATAAATGTGACATATATTCCAGCTGTGAAAATTGCGCAATATGTGTGTAATTTTTCAAATGGCAATATGAGCAGGGAAAACAGAGGCCGAATCTATCTCTTTCTGAAAATTTAGAACCATCCTTATAGACAACAGCTATTTAGAATATTTTCCTCTGTAAACATGGTAAAGCCGACTATAAGCAACATGAGCAGTGACAGTTTTTGTGAAACAGACGAAATCTGTCTACACAGTAAAAATAAAGCTCTTTCCTAGGTGGAGGAGCTTCTTCTATAGACAATATTTCAGCATTTGTAATATCAAAGCTGCAACAAGCACCTCATTCTATGTCCAAACAATGGAACAAAAAATGGTTTGTTGATTTAAAATGTCCCAAAAAAATTTAGAAACGTTTAAAGTCAAGGCTCAATTCTTTATTTTTAGGCTAAAAACAGGTGACAGACAAAGCCTTTGATGATGGATAGAATCTAAAGTTGGTAAAACATTTTAGCTACAGATATTATGGAATTTCGCTTTTCAATCACATCAGTAATTCCTCTGATAAGTTAATATAGACAAAAAACAATATGTTGATCAATAAATTTAATAGGTATAGAAATTGCAAAATAAGTTTTTATAATCTACTTCAAAACATAACGTTTTCGAATCTGGTAATTTTTCAAAATGGAGCAGGCATTTAAGATTATGTGATGTTATTCGAGAGTTTTGGAACAAATTTCCAATTTTAAATCTTTTTTTCAGCTGGTTGCGACAAAGTAGTGAAATTTCAAGAATAGACCACACCAGTACGATTGAAGAATTGACGACGCTTAAATATCGAAGAATCATCCAGTAATAACCAAGTTTTGTAGGTAATCTGTCTTAACGAGAACCTCAATTCCATGAATATCGTCATAAATTTGTACTTTAAGCCATTTTAAGTATCAATAAATAGGTTCAATTCTATTTATTCAGCTAAAATAACGGTCTGTCCATTGCAGAAGGCATATATCTTATCACTGTTTCGATAAGGATACTGATCTGAACTAGTCGGATCAAGAAAGGTTTTCTATAGATCATGATGAAATAGTTAGATCTTAAATAAGTTAAGGGATGTCGAAATTAACTTAATACGAGCCTGATTTTACACCTCCGTGGTTGGCCATTTAATGACTGAAAATATCAAGCTAAGCTTTCAAATGGACCAAGCACAGGACCAGTCTTTTATACCGCTCAATTCATATTCGTCAATAGCATATGGAAATTGTTTAGTATACAGAAGGGTGAATGTAGCTAGCCATCTAGGATTCGCATCTTGCACATCGAAAGAGCAATTCATAGTCTAAAGAAATTACCTTTCGGCTAAAGTAAATAGGACTGAATTTTTGATATCTTCCTATATTTATCACCTCTGGTAACGAGGTAATACAAACTCTCGGTAGTGATCTATTTGCATTTGTTTACGACCGAGCCATCCTGAATACTTACGTTGATCAAAGACTATTTCTTGACAAATTTTGGGCACCTACTGGAAAATTAGTTTATCGAAGGAAAATTGTTCACCATTTCGGCTTTGTAAAAAACTATGCCCAAATTACTCAGAAAAAATTACTTTAAGATCATGCCACAGTTTCGTAACACAGTCAATATACCAAGCACAATGAATTATTCGTTTATCATCCAGCCTTTACAATCATTTTACACTTTAGAGAAACTATTGTAATACTATAAGAAATTACATGCAATCCTGAAATATGAACATTAGATACATGACCGTCTTCAACCAAATCGTTTTTTCCATGGTTCAATTTTAAATAAGTTGAAGGAACCTTTATGGTACACAACAACCTTATGACAAACTTTGTGAAAACTACTAGAAACAAGTAGGATTCTTCAATAACAGCAATATTTTAAGATAAGCTATGATATAGCAGTTAGCCAGGAAATTACAGTATTTACTATCTACATTGATCGTAATAGTTTGCTTCAAAAGGTTGTTCAAATAAAATAGTTTACCAACCATTTAAGAAAAGTTTGAAATACTAAATTACTAGTTTGAGAAGGTTGGAACCAATTCTGAAATCGATTTTGTTCATGTGGTTGTTGGTTTGTTCGATAGTTACTTTTGAGATTGATATACAATCTTTAAAATTTGTCTCTACATGGTTGCCACCAGGACATAAAAGTTGAACATTCCTTATTTCCACATTGTAGAAAGGAGTAACTTTAGGAAACACAGTTGAAAAGAATCCTAGGAACCTGCCATTTTCCGAAACCTAAGACATGAACTCTTCACAAATTGAGGGGGATAATCACAATGCTGAAAAGCTTTGAACTTTTTCCTACTTCGTAATTAGACGACACGTTTTGTTTTCGGAATCTTCTAGTCCAAAGTACATTTTATGGTGCTTATTTGTTTATACAGTCGATCGATCGAATCGATTTCTAAATTTTAAAATACGACAATTCGATGCACATATGTACATATCTGTTGTGTGGTGAAGATATGTCTTCACTTCAAATCCTTAATCGAACATCTTTTAACCCTTTCGCTATGGCGCGGCGGTCGCTCCTCTGCAGCGGCGCCACTGAACTGCACCCTGCGCCATACGTGTGCACGTAGCGAGTAGTCTTTGATATTTGGGTTTACATCTTAATCCTAAATAATGCCACCATGACATGCTATTGGAAGAAAAGGGGCATTTCTTTAACCCATTGTGTGCAGGATACGAAATTAGTTGCAAGCTCAAATAGAAAGCAACTGTACTTTAGACAATGCAAAGACCATAAAATAAAAAGCGATGACATATTAACATGTCTATTATCTGAATCAGTTCCCAAGTCTAATTTTTGAATTAAAATTTTGATTTTGGGCAATTCGAGAAAAGCGTATATATACGTTTCCCTCTTCCAAAGTGTTAAGAAACATTCATAATTTCCACAGAAACATTAATTTATATTATGTATTATAAAGATTAATGAATGTTCCAGGGAATTCCGCCGGTTATAGCAACCGCTGGAGACGAGTGCTGGCTTTGTGGATGCTGGCTATAATCAGCGTTAGAAGCGAAAGGGTAAAACACCCATCTACTTGACATGAACTTTAACAGTTATAATGAAAAATATTCTGCCGAGAGACTGAAAAGAAACTGAAGCTCAGCTGCTTTGGAATTATAACACCAATTCCAAAACCCGAGCATAGAAATGAGTTCATAATCCATCTCGAGAGACAAGTTAGTAATATATAAAACAATGCTATTATCTCTCGTCAGTTTTGAATCGCACATCTGGACCACAGAAGCCAACATCGATATCGAAGAATTTAAAACACCACAGAATAAAACTGCCCTGCAAAAAAGTAATAAGCCTTAGTTTCCAAGAAATAACGATATCAGAAAGACCAACTTACAGGTGTAAGTGGAGTAATGGAGCAAAATCGAAACGCAAGTCATTTAAACCATAGGCAAAATCAACTAATCCTCTATAATTACTGCATATAGATGTTTGTGGATCTTCACCGTCACATTCTCAAGGAGGTCATAATAATTTTTATCAATTATGGATGATTCTTCACGAAGGACAATTGTTTATCCTACGAGAAAGAAAAGTGAAATTTGATTATTACACTAAATTCCAAAAACGAGCTGAAAGAGATCCTAATAGTAAAATTGTCAATATAAGAACTGATCGAGGTATGGACTTTTGTCGCAATGTATTCCAAAAATGTCTTGATAATCAAGGTAGCTGAACGAACAAATGAATATACTCCTGAACAAAACGGAGTAAGTGAACGTTTCAATTGCACAGATCTAGATGCAGTTAAAATGTATGCTAAAAGACTAATCTTGGAAACAGTTTTTGGGCTGAATAAGCCTGAAACCTTATTATGCTTCACTCATATGCGAAACAGAATCAGTCATCCAGGTCAGAACAAAACCCTTTTCGAATTATATTGTGGTAGAAAGGCCAAGTATTAGGCATCTAAAACCGTTCGGTTCAACAGCTTATATTGGAACTCCCCGACTGCTACGCACCAAATTACAGATCAGAGCTTAAAAGGGTGCAAACGAAGGGTTATAGAATTTGGTTACTAGTTAAAAGTAGAGTTATTAATTGAAAGATTTATGGTTTCAATAACGATTTTAGCAGTGGAAATGTATTTCACCCTAATGATTCGAAATTTTACGTTTTAAAAGATGGTTGTGTTTTATAGAACAAGGGCCAATTTGGCCATACTGAGCCAAACGTTCGTACATTTCAAAAGAATCCAATTCCGATTCAGAATCTGAAATACGGATTACCAGAGAAATTCTCGAAGACATGAACATAAAATCCGAACACGGAGGTATTTGAACCAGATTCCAAATCGAACCTTTTAAAAAGGGTTACGTGGAATACGCAAGCCGTTCCCCGTAAAAATGCATCAAGAACGGATATATATTACAGAATTGAAGGTACGAAGACTTGTTTCAGATCACATAATGAGGTTAAGTCATATTGTGAATTAAATAGGATACAATGAGGGAATGTAACTTTATTGGACAGAATATTTATTCAGGATTTGTCAAATCTAACAAAGAAAATTCTAATGTAGATATTTGACAAGAAATCAAAATTCCTTTTCATTATAATGAATCTTTAAAAATCGCTGAAGCTACAAAATGGTATAAAGCAAAGGTAGAAGAAATTGACAGCACGATTGAGAGACGTATGGGATTTAGTATCCAAACCTTCAAATCAAAAAGTATTGCGTAAAAGATAGGTTTACACATTAAAGAGGAATGAAAACAATGACGTTATGAAATTTAAAGCTCGTCTTGTTGCTCAAGGTTTTCGTCAAAACAAAGGAGAAACATACGAAGTTTTTAGTCTTGTCATTAAGTTTTCTATTATAAGTATTTTTTTCCTGTTTTTATGTCATCTAAAAGGACAACATTGCCAACTTGACATCAAATGTGCATATTTATACGCTCCTTTACACAAGGAAACATATATGCGTCAGCCACAAGGTTTTGTAAATGGAAATAAACCAGATGTTCGTTAAAGAAAGCAATTTAAGGATTAAAGCAAAGCGGACGTGAATGGTTAAGAAGTAAATACTACCCTTCAGAGATTTAAATTTCATAAATTAAAATAGGTAACTGTGTTTACGTTTATCAAAACAATGTAGTTTTACTATTATATGTGGTTGACATTATCCCGATAGGAAGATCAAATGATTACATTAAGTAATTAAACTCCTAAAATGTCATTTTAATTTAAGAATTTTAGGAAAAACACGAAAATTAATTGGTGTTGAGTATCAAGAACTTAATGGAAATTTATTTATGCATCAAAATTATTATATTTCCAAGATTCGTAAATCGTATGAAAAATTTAAATTTCCTGCGAGAGTTCTGTCCCTATAGCAAAACGTACAATTTTATCTAAGCAGCAGTGTCCGAGTACAAATGTGGAGATCACTGAAATGCAAAAATACCCATATAGAAGTATCCTAGGAAGATTGTCTTTCATAGCAAGTAGGACTCAACCAGTTACATCCTATGCGGACAAAGTTCTATCTCAATTCCAAGAAGATCCTGGAATCGTCTTCTAAAGCGTTTAGGTCATCTTAGTGCTACGAGAAATCTTCGACCCAATCTTTCAAAGTGAATAAGTTAAATATGGAGCGTTACAGTGATGCCGACTTTTCTGCCAATCGTGCCGACCGAATTTCTAACGGAGGTTTCATCACTCTCTTGGACGCGGTGCGAATTAGTTGCAGAACGTCAAAACAGAAATGTGTCAGTTTATCGAATATGGAGGCATAATACGCGTCTCTGACCGATGCATCTAAGGAGCGTTTATGGATTCCGTGAATCTTGGCGGAATGTAGAGTTACAAGTCTTAAACCAAACATTATGCATATTTAAATATGCATAATGTTATGCTTTAATCTGCGGTAACCATGCGGCAATTCTTGTACAGAAAGTATTAGGACTAAGCATATTGATATTTAATATAAAATAATGGAGAAATACTTTGAATTAAAATATATACGTACAAAGAAAAATATAGCCGACATTTTTACTAAACAAACCAAATTCGAGTTAAAAACTTTTCTAGATAAAGTTATAGTGTATGATAATTAAAAAGGATTAAAATTTGTACGTTACATAAATATTCCTAATTTAAATTTGAAAATCTTACATATTTAAATTTAAAGAATTTAAAATTGATTATGTTATATTGAATTGTCATAGGATATCAAAGTCAGGTAACCTATTTTTGTAAGGTTTGAATTGGTGAGAATGCGGGCCAATTGTTAGGAAACTTGATCTTAAAATGCAGGGTCTGAATTTTTCGAACCCAGATCAGATGCGATGGTTCTCCCGAATTCAAATCACTAAGCGTTTGCAGCAGCATCGGTTCACTTTCAGGTTTATGCAAATTACATATCGTTATGAATACGAGCGATCAAGTTCAGCACAGACTGGCTGCCTTCCATCCTAAAAATTCTACACATCTCTTGCTACACACTATGTATGTATTATTAGGCATTACGTTTAGGCAAAAGTCTAAATTTATTAGGATTAAGAGTAATTTAAATGCTGCAAATGCTTAACGATGAATATTAAATGGATAATGATTTTTTAATTTAATGTTAGTCCAGTTAACTATTGTTATTTAAGTATTTGTTTTTGTATATCAGTCTAATCATTGAATACTACTCGGAATTTTTAAGTCTAAACACACGATAATATCACAAACACCATTTAATACTGCTACAAAACAAGAACACGGTTAAAACAAACATTAAATTGATACCAAGAAGTATAGCCAACAGAAAGATGAAAGCAATTCCAATAAATTTTAAAATCAAGTCGATTATTCCAGACTTGAACCAATATGCATTATTCAATTCCAGACAACCTCCAATATGCATTATTCAAAAACTGTTGGACGAAACCATCCGTTGCCCTTTCCATAATACGAATATTTTTAAACTGTATATATTGTAGATTCGGAAAATATTAGAGCTATTGAATACAATACGATTTTTTAATTGCGACATCAGTTTATTTGCCCACGCCGGAACAGCCTACCCAGAAGGTGCAAGGCACAAAATATGCCAACAGCATGCGGTGTTTCCAGGTGGTCACCCTTCCAAGTGCTGACCGCGCCCGATACTGCTTAACTGCGGTGACCAGACGAGAAAGTTTGCTTTCAGCATGGTATGGCCGTTGGCTGTTAAAGTCTATCCCATGAAGAGATTCACAAATGTGTAAGTTTATCTCTTTGGACTTTAAGGCTTGAAAGCCTTGATTGGACTGTTCCACTTTAAAAGTGAGCTGAATTTTCACGAGTGGTTTTCAGAAGGCCGCCTAAGTTTCATTTCAGAGCTAACATCAAAGAAATCAGAAGCTCACAGCAGAAGTAAAATAATTTGCAGATAAAGACGGATTTGTTATAAACGCTCAAATCAAATTTAAATGTATACACGATTGCTTTATTTAAATTGATAGTCCACACTGCGCAAAAATCTCACAATAAATATTCAGAAAGTTAAAAGTGTTGAAAATTATTTCTCTTAAAATCACACATTTACTAAAATTAGATTTAATTTAGACGAATCATTTTATTAACTTCAATGCGAAACGTTACAACTGTATATTCAAATTAAGTTTCCACCGGGGACTTTCAATTTTATTGTAGAAATTTTTAGATATTAAATAAATTAAGCTTCTTTATGACTTTGAATCACTCAGTTTTACTCAAACTCTAGAATTCCCTGCCCTCCCTCCAGCCGGCTGGCATCCCCACCGCATTTTATTTTAGCTTATCTTAAGAATTTTACCCTCCATGAATCTTCAATAATCCGAGCATTTCATAACCTTCAAATCATTCTTTACAAATTCACTCAAAACCTTTCACGCAGAGCACACATTCCATTTCTCTTACAAGGCACTCGCATAAAGCTCTTATTTCACTTACATAAAGAAGCTCAATTTAACACTAACAGGTACTGTGGAAGCATCTAAAGAAATCTCAAAATAAATTAATACAATACAATTCAGTTCAGTGTCTAAATTAACGTATCGGTTTAATTTAAAAATGACTTAAATGCTTCACTATCATTAACGACCGAAAAAAAAAAAAAAAAAGTGGCTAACGTAAACTCTACGACCGCTAATTGCCTAAATGCTATCCAAAAAATTTAGAGTAGAAAAATCAACTTGATTCAAGCCAAAATTATAATTTTGTATGAGAAATTGCGAGTAGTTATGGATCTTTCAAATTGCCGTAAATTTAATATCTTAGATTACCGTCTTTATATACAAATTATGTTACATTTAGTGTTGGCAGCTGATCACATCTATAATATAGGAAACTTTATGAAGATTACTAAAGAGCCAAAGTTTGCACTCATGTAGTGAATAATTAAGCTTGGCGGCTGTATCTGCAAGAGTTTCAGTGTCATGCCATCACTGACGTTTCGATTTTTCATGAAGATTGTATATTCTTGGCGATAAATATGATGCATGTGGCGAATGTTAGAGAATTACCGACTTAAATACGAGTTTCAAGAAGGTTTTCAATAGATAGTATACCATATATGAAAATCGGTTAGGGATCCAACAAATGAGTGCTGTGACCATGTTTGCCTTACTTACTGTATCGATATTTGAGAGTTGTTTGAGCAAGTCAAACCTATCGGTTTCGACTTTAATTGCTCATTCTCCGGATTTTTAGTTCTCCATAAGAAAAGTTCGACAAAAATAGTGAAGATTTATGTGATGTATGCAAGAAAAACTATTCGAGACCAATATTCGGAACAAGAATGAATATTGGCATCTTCGTTTTCTTAGACGAGAATGAAATATTTTTCTGTTGAATATTTGAAAAACAAAAGGAAACGAGTCAGCATACGAAAAATGCTCTGAAAACGATGATAACAGTCGAAGAAGGAGATGAAAGCCGAAATTTTAGCCGCTGTAAATAAAATAATAATGAAGAATTGTCAAAGATTGAAGGGGTCGAAAACAGAATAAAAAACAATTATCGAGCATTGAAAAAAAAAGACTCGATTATTGGCTTCCATAATGAAGACAAGCCACATTTCTGCAACACCCATCATCAACTTGGAAAACTACGGTATTTGTTACAAAAATGCTTTATTAGAGAAGGTTGCTGTAAATAGCGTTGGATTTTGCCAATACATGGCATCAGGAAATTTTTTAATCTCAGTGTAATAAATACGAAGTTTTGTTCTAAATTCTAGGTCCAAAGTTAATTCTTGTTGAGTGCATTTTAATACTTTTAAGTTCCAATTGAATTTTCGCCATTTGTGTTTAAAGAATGAAAAGCAACTATTGTAAGCCAATTTCCATTCAGCTGCAATTTCTCATGCTTTCATTGTCAAACGTTGCCCTCGTATTTGTCTATTCTAATCTGGCTTTATCATTCTTGTTAAAACTTCATTGTGTTTTTATCATATCGTTAGTTTAATAAATCCCAGTTTTTTACATATTCCAAAATCTTTCTATTCTAAATCGAATCGCAGACATGGGATAGAATTGAATCGAATAAACTAGTTATGCTTCTCGAAGAAATACTACATCTTACAAGTTCTCATCAGACGAAATCATTACCACTCCATGAAGGTTGCACTGGAAAATCATTTGGTTAGAAAGGATCACCAAAAATGCAGCTCAAAACATAAGTGCAAGTTAGTTTGTTGTGGATTTTGTGGCGCAACAGTCGTATTAGGCTATATTGAACCAGACCTGGCGACTGCAGAAAATAAGAACTGACAACATATTGAATGCAAGACATTTCAAGAAATCTCAACGTAAAGAACCATGACGCGGTATATAGTCCTGAACTACAAGTATTTCGACCGGCAGTGCTCCAGGACATCAAGAGCACACTTGCTTCGCAGATATCAAAGTTGTCGCAAGAATAAAGCAAGGAACTATATACCATGTTATCAGTTATTCAAAAATTGAATTGCTTATACTTATGCTTAAATTAATAGGCATTTCAGATCAGAAAGTAAATATTTCAATTATATCTTAGCAAACCGACCGCCCTGCTCTGAAGCTCCCAAATCTGAGAGACAAGAATAGAGGCGCCAGAAATTTAAGAGAACTTTCCAGTTAAATCTCAATGTCTTTCCTAATTGAGGCAATTAACATTTAGGAAGTTAAAATAGTCTGCAGCAAAATTTAAAATTACCGTTATTTATACTGGATCAGTTGAGTGATGTTAGGAACATTACCCCGAAGTTTAAAGGAGGCAGAAGACCAATGCAAAGTGTGCGGAAGTAATTTTACTGTTGTATTGATGCAATGCACTTTTCGAGATGCCTACAGTTATTTTTTCATCCACAAAGTACAAGCTAAACAAGATAAAAATTCTATCTTTTCAGTTCCTTGTTTCCTAAAGCAGGAGATGTGCATGTGAATATAGAGAATAGCCATGTTAACCCTCCAAGGTTCAGCTATTTTTAATCGCAATCTAGATAGAGCCTTCGCGAATAAGCCGGAGATCTTTTGCTACGAATTGAATTGCCATCTAAGTATATTTTTTATATTACAACAATTCATGCAAATCCAATAATGTAGTCCATTAAACTTTCTGAATTTAGAGCGATTTTCTCCTCCGATGCAACAGAATGGTTAGAATTTTTATGTCATTAGGGACAAGCCGTGTTAAATGCTAGTTAATTACCAACAATAAAATAAATTGGATGCCACAAGTTTTTACAGACATAAGCGATCATCGACACTTGTAAATCATGACCTTACTATTCCCGTCCGAATTTTTGAGCCCACATTTACAATGTATTAATTTTCCCGGTTTCAAATCATTAAGTGCTGCCAGAATTTGTGGCATCTATTATTTTAGCTCGTCTACTTGCTTCGCTCACTCGGTTAGCCCTTTTCTGGAAAGGACTTGAGATTCATCTTTCATTAGGCAGTATTTTTAAATTGATTGCTTTAGAGATTCACGAGAAAATACTACATTTAACTATCAACTGCAATACTTATAATGCATGCAATAAATACAGATATTTCTTTTTCGAGTCAGAACCAGTCATGTTGACTAAGATTTTAAATAAATTTCCATAAGTTCCTGGGTGTTTATATGCTCAAAACTTATTGTACATCAGACAACGTAAAAAGGACAAGTTAAGTTTTGTTAGGCTACTTTTATATAGTGGTTCCATAAAGGATATAAATTATGATTTAGCCAATCGAAAAACAAGGTTTGATACTTTAAAAGTTGCAAAATTTCCTAAACTCGAAACTTATATTAGATATCCAGCGTCACTTTAAATTTTAGTATACCATTATTGTGAATAAACTAAGGTTGAAATTCCTACCGTCAATAGTGAACGAACTTAAGTGGTTGGTAAACTTTGTTGCAAGATATTTGCTTCAGAACAGATAAAATATACAAAAAAATACAGATAAATTCATGTTTCAACTTAACTTCATCAACAAGGTACAAACGTCAAATTACGCAACAGGCATTGGATCAACTTGAGGACTTGAATCCTTTGACGTGTCGACTATCATAATTGTGTTGGAGATTCGGGATTCAGATCATTCTTGGAATTCGCGTAGTTTCACATTTAACGGAAGGATATCAAGTTAATTTCTGAACGAGGTGGCATAGTTGTTTCAATCCATTTCATCCTGGAAATGCAATAAGATTAGCATATTTGAAAATCTTCCTACAATACATGATAATTCTGGAAACATTGCAAATTTTATTTCATGCGAAGAAGTCAAATATGAACCAAGAAGCTCAGGAATATTGAGTCATTTATCGGCATGATATTTATTGCCTCATCGTTCTTAAAATCCTTTAATATTTGAGCGGTAAAACAAAGTTCTTATTTCATATTCCGATTTCAGTTTATTAGGCTTCTTAATCCTACAATTTAATATTCTCTTTCCTCGAAAGCAAAAGAACTTGAGTAGATGCAAAAACTACATATTTGCTAGATAGCACACAAAAGGCATGCGATGAGTTTTCTTCCGTTAACTCTTAAAAGCACGAAATTGAAACGTTTAAATAGACAAATTAATCTTGGCGAATCCATTTGTAACATTCAAATTTTGCAATTAAATTTAAGTTCATGAACAATTAAGAAAATCATGGTTCCAAACTTTATTTTAGAAATTGACTTAAATCTCTATATATGTACGGAGAGGGCATAAATTTCTTTACTATATGTAGTCGGAACTTCCGAATGATTTGAAATTTCAAACCAACATTTGAACCTCGTTGACGATTTACATACTTTTTTAAATCAGCAGAAAGTAAATGGCAAGCAAAATGTCTTTTAGTTTGATAAACTGACCCTTTGATCCAGATTCTTCATATTGTTCACTAAAATTTAATTGAAAATGTTAGCACTATATTTACGGCTGTTGATTATGAACTCATTTTTACGGAAATTAGTCAATTTCACATGCATCGAACTGAGTTTTTATGAAAAACAATTTTAATCTTATTTAAATCATTTATCATTAAAAACTATAGAAAACATTTATACATAAACTGTTTGAAATTTTCTTCCCGCAGGAATTTTATTGCATTTAGTACAAATGTTTTTGCATCTTGCATCTTTCTAACAACATACAGTAACATCGAAATAAATTTTGTATGTAACCATTTAAATAGTCAAGATTAGACACGAAAGCTTACGTATCAGTTTGAGTTTTATAAGAATTTTATGCAAGACAAATTCTATGTGTTTAAAACTATAAAATTATTTAACTTGATTTAACTGTAAAAAGTGCCATGTACGAAAATGCGAAATTAAAGAGTGGGCTGGGGAATTTATACATTTCATTATGAAATTAAAAACACGTTTTTTTTTAAAATTAAGTTTTATATATACATACATAGTAGTAATTATCTTTTATAGATAGAAGGTCAAAACCCATTTCTCTAAAACTAAAATAACGAAATTTGTAAATATTGAAAAATTCTGAAATTTATCCAAAATGTAAAGAAATTACAGCTAAATAATAAATGAAAACTTAAAATTGTACACGAACACAATCACTAAAAGACAAAATATATATAAAAAATGTGCATGAAATTAGAATTAAATTATAAAAAGTTGAAAAAGGCAATCCTAATTGAATATCTAACAATTAAAGTCGCAAACAAGACTTTGTGCTTGTTAATCGTGTTTTTATAGATTTAACGCGTCTACCCTCCAGGAAGCCCCCTCTAATTGTTGTATAAAAAGAAAAGGAATAACCCTCTTCAGAACAAAAAGTTAGGAAAAGACATTAAACTAATATAATTAGTTAATACTTAAATTATTGCACATTAACAAAGAACACTAATTTAAATTTAAGATAAAATTCTAACAACTGTTCAACAAACATCAAATTTCAAACATTTTTCACGCAATAAATTCTATGATACATGTCATTTCACAAAAAAACACAGTAGTAACGAATACAGTTTTGCAGAAAACTGGAAATTATCTCGACTCAAAACCATTTTTAAAATTCTGAGAATAACTTAAAACAATTATTTACGCCAAATTTATATCTATAAAATTATAGCAGTGTAATCAAAACAAAATTAAAGACTCCATTAAAACAATATATATAGCAACAAAATCTTGAATGAGTCAAATTCACTAACTCCGAAAATATGGAAAAAAACATCTCTTTCCCAATAATGTAAAGGATGCCCTTTCTTTAAAATGGTTTAGTTCTGGTGGAATCATTTAACCTAAACAGAAAACGAAATTCATATAAAATGGTGCGAATAGATCGCAATAATTTCCTGAAAGCGATACTTCGCTGAAGAGGTTTTTCTAAAAAGCAGCGAGTTTGTCATGTCGCCATTAAAGCCATACTTAGTTTATTTTTAAAATATTGAACCAGATTACTTAAATTTCCTTAGCGTTGACTAATGCTGTCAACCATTACAACTGTTGAGCTCTTGTGTTTCCATAACGACAAAGCTTAAACTTCCTACGCAATTAGAGAATCATAATGCTCGTATTAACCGTTTGACAGACGAATTGAATCTCTCAATTAGATGACTTCCCATTAGAGAATTTATTTCAATACATACAAGTGAAGGACACCCGACATTTAAGAGAGTCCAAGTGATTTGTCTTAAGTAAGCTACTTGGATATGAATAACGAATATTCGGTGCACAAAACATTGTATGCGATTGTCTTAAATTTGAATAACCCAAAAATGAAAACGCATGAAAAGCTACTTACTGGCTCCAGAAAAGAGTTGGATCTTCCATAGGAGGGGCTAGAATAGTTGCAAGAACCCCAAAATCAACTTCAAGCGCAGCATAACCGGCACAATTTTCAGGCAAAAGCAGGCTTTTCTATCATCTGTCATCTTCCCCAAAACATTAGGGTCAGAACTCCAAAGAAGCTTGGATGCTTATTCTTGACGTGAACTCGATAGCCTGAAAATAAAATGCTGCGGATTATAAGCTAATTTAGTAATGTTAGGATTTATTTTAAATTTAAATAATTTCGTTTTACGGCCCTTAGACAGTAAAGTCTTCCATGACGCATTGAGTAGCGTTTGTGTCGATTGATATCAGCTGTAAACATTTCTGGCGAAACAATAGCGCATTTTATTTTGCATCAATAAAAGCAATATTCAGTTGATCTTTCCTCCTACCATCCCCTAAAGTTTAGCTTTAGGTGTAAAAATTCTTCATTGGCCACAAGCGAGTACCGTCACTTTTATAATTTAAATACGAGGAGAATTCTCAGTAGCTTTAAATTCATTTGCAACAAGAGAAGTGCAACCAAAGTAAATTTTAAATTTAAAAAATTCAGAAATAACTTTGAACAAGACCGATGGTTTAGACGTTACGAAGAGCTTCAATAAATAAAAAATTCGACAGCGAATTTCTATATCCCGTTTTGACATCTTAAAAAAAAAAAGCATAAATGGAGCAGGAAATGTATGCAAGATCCCATTTATTACAATTGACAACATTAGAAGGGAGTAAGTAGTCCGACATCGACACGAAAAGAACAGTTTGGTTTCCCCGATATGCTCTTTTTATTTCACTTTTAATCTGTGGTAATCACTTCATATTTAATGTGGAAGTTAAAAGTAGCCTTAATACGAGTAATATATTGACACTGTTTAAGAAAGAAAATAGCATAAGATCCCACAAACTGGACCTTCCAAATACAGTACGGTTGGATTAGCTTTTATTTCATAGATCAGAGGCGGGAATTATGCTTAGTGTTGGACTTTACAATATAGCGGGGGACTAATATATCAATAAAAATGATTTAGCATTAAATTAACAGATAAATGAGACTGAAGCGATTTAAACAAATTTTCGGACTCGTATAAGGAGAAGTTCTGAAAAGCAACAGACAACAGAAATGTCCGATTTCGGGAAAACACAATCGAGATTTTATTAAAAGATACTCGAACTTGCCATACTTGAGATTCCTAGTCTGCTGCCAAGATAAAACACAATATTTTTTACCAATTTTACAAAAATACTCTTTAAGACTTCAAATCTTCAATGAAAAAATTAGAAAAACCAACACTGCAATACTCCTTAAAGTACAACTTTGACAAACAAATCTTGAAACAGATTCAGTCTGCTTCAAATTATTTAGACAACTGCAAACGGTAAGAAAAGGTGCGCAAGCGATGCGCTCACGACTACAGAAGCAACCGCCATTTGAATACAAGTGTCTCTTCTTCATTATGCTATTCAAGTTTATCTACCATATGTTTGGCGCAGCATAGCCAAACTTGGCTCGTACGCCAGTAATCTTACAAATCAAAACAAATTCTTATTCGAAGTTTGAAATATATGTTTCACTAACTTTTAACTAACAGAAATCGTTAGTTGTTAGTACAATGATATATTTTCTTTTAACCTTCCAGCGGGCGCGCTTACGCAAATTTTACGACAAATCGTGCATTGTATTACATATATATATCGTGTTATTTTGCAAAAATAAAAGCAACTTTTATTTATATTATCTATATTCATTAACCTAATAGTAAACAAAGATTTTATAAATAAAATTGCACTTAAATATATAAAATAACGACACAAATATGTAATACGATGCACAATTCAAGTATCTCTTGAAACGCGCTCCCGCTGGAAGGTTAAACAATAATCTGTTGATACGAGGCATGCATTTACAATAAAAGTTTTAAGAAAACTTAAGTTATATTGTTATTTCGTTTCATCGAATTCTCCCCTAAACTGAAACTTCAAACACAATATGGTTACATTAGCTTTATTTTATAGACCAGCGTCAGGAAATAGGCTTTAATATTGAATTCTTCACAATATAGAGGAGAGCTAAATTTTGTAAAAAATCTGAATTGTAGCTATTCAGAAATTTTTCGGACCCAAATACAGTAAAGTTTGGAAAGAAACAAAAGGAGCAATTTTGAAGCCAAGGGCTTTGGTCCATCTTTGCTATTGATTTGAATTATTTATAACGTGTCTATTCTCGTATCCCCGTTGGGTTGGGAGACGTCACTTTTTCCGCCCGTTAAAGACAAGTGCGTTTCTCGTAACCGTTTTTCCAACCGGTTGGGATCTCGATCAGTCGAAAAAAGGACTCCGATTTCTCGCCAGCTCTGTACCTGGTGTAAACGCTATCCGCTAGCGAGAAGTGTTTTTTCGATATCAGAACTTACCAAATTTTCGTTTAAAATGGAGGCTGCTGAGACGTTAATTGTGTTTTGAAAAGGTTTATCGGTATAAATGTAATCCATTTGACCAATCTGAAGAAGAATTTATCAATTACTTTAGATTTTTTAAAAAGCAGTTAAATATTTTATCGAATTTAAATAATTTAATCTAATAATTTAATACGACAATCTAAAGTAATTAAATCTTTAAAAGTAGTTAAATATTTTACTACTCCATCAAGATAATAATGATAGTTGATAATTAGCTAAGATCAATTACATTTAAAGATTTAATTACTTAATATTTTCTTATTAAATTAAATTAGGGTAACATTTTAACATTTTTTTAACATTGAGTGTGGAATGACTTTCCTCATTCCATATATATCATTACAATTTTTTTGGGTTTTAATTCAAAGAAATTTGTCAAATATTTACAAAGTAATTGCAAAATCTGAAAATAAAAGAATTTTTCTTGTTCCTTGATAAAGATGTAATTTTTTTCATGTTGTGAAAACTTGCTAAATTTAATAACTTTTTTTCATGTTTTATTTTCTTATGTCATTGGAAAAATAAACAAATGGTTTGTAATATTAATTTATAATATTTATTCATGTTGAAATAATTGGCATGCAAAAAAGTTTATTACTTTTCCTCTCTCTAGAAAACTGGTAAAATTACATCAATATATTGAAAAAAAGACTCCAATTTATGTTCTATAAATGTATAATATTATTATAAATGTATCTTTTGTAAAAGATAAATGGTTTAACCCCCCCTCCTTAACAATAGACTTATGAAAGCAAGAAAGATGCATTATAATGCATCTTATAAGAGCAGAAGTTAAATCTTCCCACCTCTTACCCTTGGTGTCTTTTGAAAAGATACGATCAACTTTCCTACTTAAAATTTGTGGCTATTTTTCAAAATAATCCAACATAATTCCGAATTGGGAAGCAAATGTACTTTTCGCCATAGTTCCTTTGGCGATTCAAAACACGAACTGAATCTGAAATTATGAAACAATGACGATCGCTTGATTTGCTGCGCGCGCAGCAAAAATACGTCACTTTCTAGCGTAAAGCGCGATGTTCTAAACGACCGAGGTACGAGAATCATACCCCTTCTTTCGGTCGAGAAAAAGCCATTAACGTACCGCGGTCGAAAGGCGAAACGCTCCCAACCCAACCGGTGTACGAGAATAGGCCCGTTAGATGTAGCGCTTTTCTTCGCTACTAATCTTTTACAATATTACGGACTATACTCGGGCTCAACTGCCATTAGCACGAATCGTGCAGGACCGGCAAATTTTAGGAGACGTCACTTTCCGAACGGGAAAAGTGACGTCTCCCAACCACCGGTTTCAGTAAGAACCTTGGAATTCAGATCAAAGGAGCAGTTTGTTTGTTTAATTGGGTAAAATGGACTCGGATTACCTACTTTCGGTGATAATGATAAGTCAATGGAATGTTCCAACACTCTGTTTGAAGATATTAATTAATGTTTAAAGTGGAGTTTTCTAATTTTATGGCTTAAGGATACTATGAAAATATTAAATTTCATGATCCTATTGTTGTAGCTCTCAATGTTTGCTTAAAATAAGAGCCCAATTTTGTGGAAACGTTGTCATAATTATTCTTTACCACTCTTTTCGACGCTTGTACACTCAAGAAAGAACCGATTCGAACTTGGCGCTTGATATGGAATTCAATTGGATTTGTCGATCGCTTAAATTGGAGGGTTACTGGAAAATGGAATTGAATCCTCACCACAGAAATTCTGTGAAACCATATATACAAAACAGAAAACTCGTCCATACATGCTGCTGAAGAATAGTCAACTTCTGAAGAGAGTTAATATGTTGATAAGTCAAGTATATAACTACTTAATTACAGAAAAGAATAAAAAGACACCCATGGATTTTCACACCTCGGAGGGGGCCCCCTCGACTTCCCAAATAGTTGGTATCTGTAAAGAAAAGAAAAACAGAAGATAATAATAGATACATTATAATCAAAATAAAATAAAATATAATAAATATCATCACTTCAGTGCTCTATTCAATGACAAGTACCGACTTCGATGACAGATCTGATTCCCATGTAGATCCTGCAAATGGCAGAAAAACGGGAGATAATAATAATCACTTAGTTAACTAAATTAAAATATTATACATTAAGCATTACCACTTCACTCCAGTGTCCAGGTACAGGATCTTCATTTCTTCATTCTCAGCCAGATCCTAGGTTTCCCCACCTCTCGGGCGGCAGCGTTGGCCTAGTGGTAAGGCCTCGACCCCGGGACCAGAGGGCCGCAAGCTCGAAACTCGATTCCACTGAAGATCCGTCGTGCATTGGGCTTGCTGAACGCTAAATAATACGTAGTGGCCAAACGCCCTCCCATTGGTGTGGCGCGGAAGCTTGGAGAGAGGGGAGTGCCAGCTCCGGCATCGCCCTCCTCATCTGACCGGGGCTCAAAATTGCGAGGTCTGGCCCTAAAATAGCCCTCGTGTTGCTTCAAAACGGGACTTTAACCTAAACTAACCTCCACTTCTCGGTGCATCTGTTAACGAAACTACACATTATACATGGCAGAACACATATAAATCATACTAAAAAATAATTATCTACTGGCCAGTAGCGGATGCGAACTGGTTGCGGCGGCGAGCCATGCCCTCCCAAGGTTGTCGTGCTAGTCGCATATGTTTAAGTCGAAAGTTTATTTTCTATGAAATTTAAAACTCATCATGGATAATTTTTATTTTCCAAAGCAAATAAAAGATAAAATCCGAGATACATATTAAAGCCAATTTCGTTCTTAAAAGTGAGTCCAAGATCATTCCATTCGTCCCATTTCATCCGAGACCATTACATTCGTTTAAGACCATTCCATATGCGCTTGTTCCAGTTATCTGCTATCCTGTTTTCAACTATTATTCATCAGAATGAGTGACTATAAAATTATGTTTTATTTTGTGCTTTATTTGATATGTGCTGTATCTGATTATTTCACATTTCTTCAGAATGCTGTAATTCTTTTTTAAATTGCTTATTTTACTTACTAGTGTAAAAAAGCCAGCCACTGATCTAGTGGGATAAGTTAGGCCATGGCTAATAAACATAAACAACTGGAGGAAGAAGATTGTAGATTCTAATCAGTGGCTGTGGATTTAGCCAGCACTATTCAAAAAATGGTAGACTGATGTTTGCTTTAGCATTGAATTGTTCACTGTTGTCGGATTCCCTGCTGGAGGCTCTGGTGGTTTTCCTCTAAGCGTAAGCAAAACAAAAATGTAAGCCAGTTTTCTCCAAATATATCCACGTATAAAGGATTTAACTCAGACTTTTACCTGAGGTACTACCTAGGTTCTGTAAGGTCGCTTTGACCAATAGAAGATGCCATATTTCCCTTTACCACGAATCCTTGACTTGGCTAATTATGCTATATTGAGTGAGGTTAGAAAAACCACTTGCAAAAAAAAAAAAAATTGGGAAATAAAGTTAACGCGAAAATGAATATTCAACAATAAGGTACGAAATGTGTTTGTGATATATGGTGCAATAGTTTGTGAATTCTCTTTGTCATGCCCATCTTAACAATTTTGATCTCCCTAGGCTGGATTAATTTGGTGCCCTGTCAGAACCCTAATTTGGAATTTAATCTCCTATGGTCCAACGAAAATACCTATCAAATAAAATAATTGAGGAACAAGCAAATCCTCTGATTAACGCCTTACAATCTCACAAATTAGCGCCTTTTCAAATACGATTTTGAAAGGTAGCTTCCGCCACCCCTGATCGTATACATTATTAATTTTAACGGTTACATTACAAAAGAACTGATTTTTCTATTCTATTTTGTATATTTATTTAATAAAAAAATACATACTTATGACATACTTGATATCTAAATTTATATAATAAAACATATATAAACACTTTGAATTATATTTAACATTTTAAAAATCATTTATTTAATTGATACGAAAATATATATTTTAATTTATAGTATAGGAAATTATAATAAAAGTATTATTCAAGGGAAGCAAAACATTATCGAAGTTATATGCATAACTGATGCAACATTGATAATTCAGTGTTCAACCCTGGAATGGTAACGTTACTGCAATACCCCTTGATTGCTTATGGAAGGAAGAGACAATTTGTCTCAATGTTACCATCCAAGGGTTAAATCAATCTGATCATTGCATTGATATTCAGAAACTAAATTTCATTCACAGTCAGTAGGCTTCCTAGGGGAGTTGGAACCCTAGTTCCGTTAACCCTAACCCTGTTACTTCGATGTACCTTTTCACAAAATCTGTTATAGATATACGTTTGAAATTTTTTATAGAAGTAAAGTACACCTTTCTCATTATACTGAAATGAGCTTTTGGTTAAATTTAAATTTTTTATAAATTTACAACATATTTAATTAGACATTGTGAAATTTTACCCTATTTTGACACTAAAAAATTGTAAAAAATACAGTTTTGAGTTTTTTTTAAAAAAAAGTTTATTTCAATATAATGTGAAAGATGTACTTTACTTGTATAAAAAGTTTCAAACATGTATCTATAATAGATTTTGAGAGAAGGTACATCGAAATGGCCGATTTTACATTTTTTTTGTTTCGACACAAAAAAATTTGTAAAAAATAATTTTTTGATTTTTTTAAAAAATCATTTTGATATAATGAGAAAGATGTACTTTACTTGTATAAAAAATTTCAAACATGAATCTATAACAGATTTTGAGAAAAGGTACATCGAAGTAACAAAGTTAAGGTTAACGGACTTAGGGTTCCAACTCCCTTTAAAAGAGATATTAGTGCACCAGCACGGCTATGTGACAGGCTTACACCATAATCAAGACGTTGTAAACGCTGACAGAAAACATTACATCTTGACTCTGTGGAGATTAGAATAGAAAAATGCCATAATTATATTTTTAGACTGTAAACAAATTCTGGATGTAATGCAATACTGCGCCAACTGTTACAAAAAAGTTTAGACACCGACTGTACATAAACTTCAAAGTGACGAAGAACTACCTTATCTATAATATGTTTAAATCAAAGCATTGAAAGTAAATTTGATAAAGACACATTTTATAAACCCAGTTTTATTAGTGAACTAAAAGGTGAAATTTTTTGAATTTAATTATTTTACACTTTTTATTCATTAATTTAAAACTCATTATTAAAAATGTTGTGAGCTCTAAAAATTGGCTACTCTTATACAATCAAAATTTAATTAAATAAATCAATAAAAGGAGAGTTATGTTCTGGAAATATTAAAATAGTATATTGTTATCCAGCAAACACAAGTGTATAAAATTTCAAAAATTTTGCACGTAATGAAGTGAGTGAAAAATCAGTTACAAAATTCCTTTTTTACAAACATGAAACAAGTCAAGTTAAATAAAAGTGTTTGAAAAAAGGAATCAAATTCAAAACTAGTTAACACATTCACTGCCACCCACGCACTGGCTATTATCTAATTAGATTACCTCTTCTCTACTGTTGTTAAGAGATAGCAGAGAAGGGGGCATCTAATTAGATAAATGGTTCGAATCTCAGGAGTGAATAGTAGCAGCGAATGTGTTAAACAACAAATAGTAGAATTGTGTGAAAGGACTCATTACATATGCAGGGTGTAACAAGAAAGCTGGTTGCAACTTTAAGGGTGACAGAACATGACAAAAACATCAGTTTGCTCAATGCAATGTTTAGTTGGTAGCCAAGTGATTTGCCGGAAAAGGGCGTTAACTAGCTCAATACTCAACTTCCAAACCGATAGATATAGGGGTTGGGACACAGGAAAAGTCTACCAGACCCATAGATCCTCATAGATCTCCGGATCTCGCCTCCCTCGTTTTATTTCCCTAAGAACATGTGAAAAGCCTCTTTTACGAGATGTCAGTTGACTATCTTAAAAACCTTGTCGACAAAATTAGCGTCATTGGCTACAAAAGTACGTGATATGCTAGAATTCACTCCGTCGCATTTCAGAGGCATGCATTGCAGATATCGTTCATTTAGACAATTCTCTTACAAATAATATATTTATAGTCAAAATCCATGAATAAAAAACTATTCTTATTCAGTGTACAGTGTACTCTCTGTTTCCGAATTCACGTATCACACTCCACAACTTATTACATTGCAAAAATTTGTAATTTTTTTTCATGCTTTATCATCCCTTAAAATTGTTGCCAGCTTCATCCGTATACAAGTAGCAGAACATGAAAGATTTCATCTGAACCAGAGTCCCCCTGGGGGACACCACGAGTACGTGGATGACACGCCGGATAAGTAAGCGAGGTCTCGCTTTCCTGGTGGTTACAATAATGGCTTGAGCTTGCCTTTTGCGGGCGATAGTGTGTGCCTTCTACGGGAGGGGTCGGGCTGTGGCCGCTGATGGCTACTAGGACTCTGGCCTCAGCATTCGAGCTATTGCAGCGACCGTCATTCAGATACACCGGACGCTTTCCTGCAGGGTCGAGGTGATTTCGATATGCACCTGAATCAGAAACACTCACCTCACGGAAAGGTTCTCGTCTCAAGAGACCCTCCTTATTTCCAGCATGTATTGCATCATTCGTAATTGTGACTGGGACATCCACAGGTGAGATCTGGCAGTCTGTAACAGAAAGGTGGAGGTGGGGGAGGAGGAAATATGCAACCAGTGCAACAATGACTGTAACTGCATTCACAACTGGTACAGCCGCAGTAGCTGTGATAGAGTAGTCCATCTTTCCCGGTGGCCAAGGCCTCACCGTTTCTCTAAGCTATACCATAGCCACAGCACCGGTGAAAAAAACAATTACCCAAGATTGTGACAAAAAGCATTCTTTACCTCGGAATATGTTTTATGGATGGGTAAATTAGTTAAAAACGTGCATCAGAAAGAAAAATGCAGCTTGAAATAATTCATGACACGGTTTTCTTGAATATTGTTGCCATAGTAATCTGGCTGAGATATAAAACGTTTGAAATACCGAAAAAGAATTTTAAAATTCAATTCGTTTATTAAAAACTGAAAACTAAAGAAGAGAATATATTTAGCTAAGACAGCTTAAAAGGGTTGTCTAAGAATTCTTGAAAGCTTCTTTTCAGCTTTTTTTATTATCTTGATGTCAGCACAGTCGATGCCAGTCTGGACACATAACTCCTCAAAATTTTTCTGTTAGGCAAACTATCAAGAGCTACGATGAGAAACTCGCGTTTTACCGAGAATTCTACATCACTTTTTGATAAAGCTGAAATTACAATGTTCATAAACTAAATGAACCTAAAGAAATTAGTAACTGATTTCGGAAAAATGCCTTTCTTAATGTCTCATATGTTTAAATGCGACTACTTTTGAAACTAACTTCCTTATTATATTCTAGAAGCAAATCTTCAATAGCGAGGGAAATTCATTCTCTCTTTGACTTCAAATTCCATACCTAAACTCGAATTCTCAAACAATAATTTAATTAAAAGTTCAATTCAAAATTTGATGTGGAAGTCTATACATACTTCGTACCGATCGAAATTGGGCACTGGGGAACGAATTGCATAAAATTTCGTCGGCAGTTAACCTTTCAACCGGCTGGAACGTAGAAAGTCGCTCTCTGATGACTATTCTAAAACCGGCTCCGTCGCAGAAAGTCGTTCTCCGATTATTACTCTTAAACCGGCGTAGAAATTTGCTCTCTGTTTATTACCCAAAAACCGGCTCCGAAACATTTGCGTTCACCATTTAGCAACAGAAAGGCCGTTTTCAAAGCATTCAGATGAAATATTTTTGCCGTTCAAAGGGTTAAGAGGTTAAAAACCACAGGAGCCGAGCAAGAACATACCTTAAAATATGTTGAGGTTCTACTGCTTTGACTATGGATGCGTCTAGGGTTGATTATAGTTGAAAAACAAAGGTCGCTGAATAAGAGATTATAGTTCTCATTCAAACAAATGAAAGTTTCAAAACACACTTTTTACAGAAAAAATTGGATACTTACGGAGGAGACAGCTCCTTTTTCATATTTTTTGAAAGAGCAAATTTTCCAAAAATTCGGAATGAAGAACTGCCGAAAATGTTCGTCTTATATACGAAATTTGTATTCTTGATTTTGTTTATTCCATAATGAAATTTTCACTAATACCCGAATAAAGTAAAATTAGGCTATTGTTTTGAAAATACAACTCATCGAATGTCTCTGGAAACGTTTTGAAATATCATTAAATAACTGTCAGAAGTTATTGATTGTTTATGCTATGATTTTTTAATGACGATTAAAATATCGTAGCATAAACAATCAGTACCATAGAATAAATAAACTATGATATTTTGTTCTTAATGACGATTGCAAGGTGAGCATGAAGTAATAAAAATATTTCTTCCACGTGTGGATCTTGCGCCACTAATAGTGACATACTCGAAATATTGAAGCATGAAAGAATTTTCGTAACTTGAAGGTCATTTAGTAAGAAAAATTATCTATAATAAAATTGGCGCTTAAGTACTTAACTTAAATTTTTAATTTTAATAAAATTAAGAGAAATTTTATGATTTTTGCGTGTCACATACCATACCCTCGAGAACCTCAAATTATGTATAAGTATACATAATTTTCATTGAAAATGTGACTATTAAACTCTTTTCCTCATTTTTAACCTTCTCAATCATATAACAAAATCAGTTGCGTAATTAGTGTGGAACAGATAGAGCACGTGCACTAGACCCACTGCAAGGGATCGCAAAATTATTGCATTTCAAAGAAAATAACGTCTATATATCGTCTTTGCTCAGGCAAAAGTCACTAAGTCCGAAACTATAGTTTCGAGATGTGTTCAGTTTAAACTTAATTATTTTTGAGTCGTTATGAAAAATCGTAAAAATTATTTTCAGGCTTCTAGCTCCGAAGGTTTATTTTCTTATGTTCAGATAGCAGGTTTATATCACGAAATAATTAATTGCAAATTCTAATTGACTGCAATGATCCGTCAAAAAGTTTTTGTGGACTTAGTGAGTACTACCTGAACGACGACGACATACACGGTGCCCAAAAAATTGAAGCAAACATTTATTTCCTTAAATATTGCATCTAGACATATATTTCCAATTACAAAGCTTCAATAAATAGAATGGAAAATTGTATGAAAAAACTTTAGTTCATGTGGAGGTTGTCAATAAAAAGCTTAAAAAATTATATTTTTATGTAAAAGTTTTTCTATTAGTAAAATGTTTCTATTACACTCATCTATATTATTACTATCACTTATTACTATCATCTATCTTATGCACACACTAAGTTTCGCGCTTCTATCTGAACAATTTGTAAAAATATGTTTATTTCTAAATTTGAAGGGATTATCTCAAATTTAAATAGAGATTTTAATTTCATAAATTTAAATTTATTAAATACAGAAAAACTGCGAAATGCAAATAGTTATCTAGTAGTACATCATCCAATCGTCATGACTTGAAAAAAATTGCTAATCAGGCATATTGTTATTTAGTTTCTTTGGTCGATAGTTACAACGACTGAATTTGTAAAGGGAACGGAAACTTGAGAAAGTGAAAATTTAAGGCATTATAGGAAATTAGCCTAATACTGAACAAAAATATTAAATTATTTGCTCTCAATTAGCGTGCGTAATATTATGATTTACAGAAAGGCAGTGGCGGCTCCTTCTTTAGGGCTGCAAAGTTGCAGAAACCACTAAAATCATTTTAAAAACACGTATTTTTCGTTTTCATTTTTATTTGCTTACTTTTCCACTCTAAGAGTTCGATGATAAACGAAAATGGAAAAGTAATGAAAACGGAAAAACAAGACAGAAAAGGAATCAGCAAGTAAGAGTGGCATAGGATTCGCTGCACACTAATTATATTTGGCAAGCCCCGAAATTAGCTCACTAGTTACTACTACTGAGTGACATAAAGTGCGAACGCGAAAGGCAATGGAATTTCGAAAGTTCCATTTTGGCTCTCGGCCAATTGATGCCTTTTCATATTTTTTCTCTCACTTCTCCCTCCCCCCAAGATTCTCTTTTGCGCTCTTGATTTCTTTGTTTCCTTTTCGTTTTCTTTAATTGGCTGTCACCTTCGCATTCATGCTGCTTTGACGAAAATGTAACCTGTTAAGACGCATTCGTTTTCTTTAGTTAGAAGGCACTCTTCGTAAAAAGATACATATTTACTTTTCTAAAATGCAAATCAAATAATTACAAATTCGGGCTTATTTTAGTAAAGTCATTTTTTAAAAAAATGTATTTCAGTTGTATTCTCTTGAAAAATATTTTTGCAACACTGCTTGTTTCTGAGTAAAACGATTCGCCACTGCCTGAAGAGCATTGATATTATTGCACTAATGAAGCTTCTGGCCATATAGTCACTGGAAACATTGACATAACACAAAAATCAGAGCTAAAAAATATTATGTCGAAAGGTCCGAAATTCAGACTGTTATTTCACTGTTTTTACTTTCGTTTCTGCATAGATTAATTAAAAACATTAACAACTTTTGTTTGAATATTTTAACACTTTTTCTATTCCTCTTGATTTCTTCCCTGAATGGAAATGGAATCCTTATTGCCTTTTGAAGAGGTCTATTGCCTACAGTGTAACTTATTCCAATTTACATAATTCTTATCATTTTTCTATTATAAAAAATGTTATAAAAGAATTAAAAACAATTTTATTATCACTTCTATTGACAAAGCTTCTAATAATTATGCTTGTTAAACAACATTATTGCAAACTTCTGGATAAGAAATTAGTAAATTTAGCAACCTAAAAATTTCAAGCTCTTGTATGAATACAATCAATAAAAACCTTGCATTTCATAAATTCTTTAAAATAAGGAAATGTAAGTTTTCTACACATCACTATCAATTCTAAATTACATAAAAGTCCTTTTCCCTACCATCGCATCACTAGTGGAGCTTTTTCAGACATGAAACAGCCTGGACACATATTTTTTGAACAGTTAAAAAAATTGCTTGACGACATCTGTTCAGATGAGCTCATTTGGATAATATGCAATAATAAACCGGAAACACAATTTTACTTTTATTGAGACCTAATATTTTAAAGATCTTTTCACCAGCTTTCCGTTAGATAGTTTTCAAGAAGTGTTAAATTCATATTATTATTACCATAAAAATATTCTAAATGTTTCTTTTGAGTTTTGAAATAAGATCTGCACTTTTTGTGTATTTAATAACTTCATATATAACAGAGAAAGTTTCTTTTCCCAAACACATGCCATTCTACAAAGCTCATGATTTTCATCTATTACCGCAAACCTTTTCTTCCATTATTTTGAAAAATATTATACACCCTCAAGCTCTCCGATATGATCATGATCTAATAATCTTTAATCACGGAACTTTTATGAATATTTGCCAAATATCTCTTCATCAGTTTTGCTTTTTAAACAAACAAATAAGACAGTTTGAAGCGGATTTTTTAGAATTGGAATTAGAACTACATACCTTTTGCTTTGATATATTTGACAAAAGAAAGAATTTTAATTTTAAGGTTAGTCGACTACTTTTTTGTCATGTAATATTTCAATGAAAGTTTGGAGAAGCACGATTCTTAATCAATTATAACGTAAAGACTCCATTTGTTCGAACAAAAGCACAAATTCTAAGCAAATTAAAATTTTGAAAGACCAACTACTATAAAATGATATTTCTCCAAATTTTGTTCTGCCCTATCTTAAACCATGATTTTCCCAGTCTTTATGCTTCGTTGTCGGCGACATTAAATGACTTTTATCAGTGGAATTAAACCACAAACCGGTCTGACCGCATGTTAAATTTACTTTTCCGCACTTCTTTTTGCAACCATCTATAGAGACGAGTGAACAAGTTTTTTTTCCAGCAGGTTCCTTTAATACATCAATTTTTAGCCTTAATTTTGTATATATTTAACTTTATATATTTAACTTTATACTTTTATTTTAATCTATTCTTTTGCATTACGTATTGTGTACATACTTCCTTGTTTTAATCTAGAATTGTTCCATTTTTATGGTTGGTGCTTTTTGGGTGGATAACGGCTTATTTTAAACGTTTATTCGCTTGCCGTTACGCAGAAAATTGCCCTTTTTGAAATCATTGAGATACCTCTCCTCCTGATGAGCCGTATACTATGATATTCTTTCCATTACTATTATTTTTCCTCGTTTATGTCTTCTGTTTTTAAACTGCATTAAGAAATTATAAGACCACTAAAGAATTAGTGCATTTCCCATTTTAATTCTCAATATGCAAATTTTGAGAGCGTGTATTTAAAATCGATCGTGAAATACTTTCTTACGTGACATTTTAAAATTATAGCATCAAAATAATTTTCAAAAGAAAACAAAATTGAAGCATGCAAAAGCGGGAAAAACTGCGTCTGCATGGATGAATTTCAAAATACAGCTGACTGCATTAGCATCATGACTCAATTCTTTGAGAACAATTGACTCCGGCCATCATTTCTCGTCATGATACGCACCCAAGTGCCTGTCAGACAGACTTCTGACGCCTGTATTACTTGAAGAATTGCAATCTTCGGAATAAAACAGAGAAAAGAAGGATTTTGTCCATTATTAACTGATGGGGGTTAGGTAGTAATCGAATATACCATCGTCCTATTTATAGGACAGTCGAAAACAGGGACGTGGCGAGGTGGGGTGAGGGGTGTGTGACACCCCCCAGATTTTTCCGAAGTCGGCATTTTGATCAAATTTTGAAAAAATAATCGAATGAAATATTACATTACGATAATTGGAGATACATGATTGCAATGGTATAAAAACAACAAGATTTTTCCCCCCCATGTCGGTATTTTTGAGGAATATTTTAATAATATTTAATTGGAAACATTTTATTTTTCGGAATGAAAATCTTGCTGCTTGCGAAATCGGCAAAACTATGTTTGCCACTCGGAGAAAATGTCGATTTTTGCTTATGTGAATGCTTCGTCAAAATTGACTTTTTGTCATAGATACAATAATAGTACTTTCTTGTGTCGATGAGGAATCAGTCCATACAGCTATTTTCAATATCCGACGATTTTCCTGAGTCGGCATGATATATCAGATTTCGTAATAAATACGATTAGTCGGCTAACGATCATGATGCCAAAAGCAAAAAATTTTATAGAAGTCAGTTGCATAAAAAATCGTTATTTTGAGTAGAAACATTTAACCGACTGAAAAAATATGTCGAGAATTTTTTTAAATATGTTCTTCGTCATTTTCAATTAAAAAAAATGCTGTTTTAGTTTCTTATAGACCATAACAATTTTTGGGATTGTGTATGTTAGGCTTGTTGCATCAAAATAAGAAAATCGGGAGAAAATTTCGGTTAATAAATTTAGTGTTCATTTATAACAAAACAAACCAGACTTCACAAATTCAACACGAGTTGCAAATGTAATGAAAATGTTCTTCCTGGAAATAAGAGAAGAAGGTTACACAGCCAGTACTGACGCCCAGGTGTCAATCTTGAGTTGAGGCGCCGTGATGGAAAATAATTTATTTTATGTTTCTAAATTCAGCAAAGAAGTATTTCAATGTTACTATGCTTTTCGGATTCTTAAAAACTACCTTGGCATTTTTTAATTCTTGCTTATATTTTTGCAAGCAGAATTAAAAAGGCCAAGACGTAAAGGATTTAGTCTTTTTTACTGTCTTACCAGCCCATTTAAGCAATTTTTCCGACGCTTTTCTAAATAAATAAATAATAAAATCTGAAACTTCTTCATACGTATCCTCATATTTATGAGTTTTAGGGAGGAGTATTTTATCATGGTTACATCGTTATATAGAAAGAGCAAAGCAATGGCTTTACTCAACTGTTCTGCTTTTGATAATATACTGACGTATTGAAATTGAGTTTCAACTTCGCAAATAACATTAAAATATAAATTATGGGATTTAAAATATTAACGAAATTAACTCTCAGGTCAGTGCCGTAGCTAAAGTAAGGCAGGCAGGGCACTTGCCCTGGGTGCCATAACCAGGCGGTGTAAAATGGAGATTATTTAACACATCTCCGTTTTTTTCCATCACTCTCTCATTATTTACGAAAGATACAAAGAAAAATATTGTATTCGTCAAAAAATTCGATGACGATATTTTGATTAATTTTCAAGTGTGAAACTTCCCTGATCCGGAAAAAAATATTTTTGGAATTATGCATATCTGTCTCTAAATGCCATAACCCATAAGCGCAACTAACTAGACGGATGAAATTTGGTATATAGTCATAACACTCAAATTTTAGATTTCAGACAAATTTTGGATGCAATTCGTCTAACCTATCTATATGTCCGTCCGTGTGTGTGCGGACACGACGAATCAGCACCGCAACCAGCTAGATAGATAAAAATTAGCTTCGTTTTATCATTAGAATCATTTGAATTTTGAATCAAATCCTTCGAAAGTTAGCGGCCTGTCTCCCTATCTACTTGTGAGTATGTGAAAATTTAAGACAAAAGTGCAAAAAACTAGATAAATGAAATTTGTTACGTGTACCAAAATTGAATCTCTTTATGAAATTTTGGTACCAGTTGGAAGAAAGGGATGCGACCAAAATATATTCTCGGTTCTCCTCGCTATACTACGAAGCCCCAAATCGACTATATTGTCCAATTGGACCGAACACTTTCTTTACTATTAATTTTTCAGAATACTTTTCAGGAGACAGAGTGTGCACAGTTTATCATTTGTCTCATTACTTTCTAAACTTTTTGATCGCATGTGGTACAGCAAAAAATTTACACGTAATTTAATTTTCCAATTTTCAACGAATTTTTTTTTTTAATCGAAATTGACCAATGGAGGAAGCTATTAGATTCTGTGGTCTTTTATCTTCCAATTCTGTAAATAAAAGTTTAGTGACATGTTAATCGCCTAATAATGATTATTATATTTATTATTTACACAGGGGGAGGGAGGTTAAAAAACGTGACCAAATTTTAAGGGTAAGTCAGGCATATGATAAGCATCCAAAATCACGTAGGGAACATGGGTGCGCAAATGCCATCTGGAGGTAGTAGATGGCATATAACATAAAACAGTGCTGGCCAAAATCCGATATCTTTCTGGATATTCGCAGTATTGAACTGGACATTTTATATAAGTTGCCCTATATGTCTGGCTTTGAAGTTGTGAAAGAAAAATTGCGCTACCTTGCGCGCATGCGCAGTAAAAATTATTTACTACAAATGCTGATATCTTCTTCAATTATCAATGTATTTACATCAAATATTAATACAGTACTTTTCTACCATATTGTGAAGTATTCTGTTAATTTCGTATTATTTCGTGAAAAACTCTGCAAGTTATAAGCAAAAAACACGTGGAAAAATTTAGGATTTTTAAATGAAACCTTTATATCTTCCCAAATATTCGTGTTATTTTTACGAAAATACTCACATTACAAGAAAGAATTGATGAAAATTACAAAACATTATCAGCTTTCTGTAAAGCGGGGTGAGCTCAAATCCCTTTTCCACTTCATCAATTTCTGGTCGGTCCCCTAAATGCCTTCGTGACCGAATCTTCAATGTAAATTGTGAATTAAAACCTATTGTTTATATGGTAGAAGTTCGAGGAAAATTCATACAGCATTTCGGGAGAAATGTACATTATCAGCTTTCTGTGAAGCAGCTGAATGCACTCGCTTGTGCCTGAACAAACTTTCAGGTTAAGTGAGGTATACATAATCAAATTTCTAGTTTTTTCGAATACCTCCCGGAAGGCTGTATGAATTTTCGGCATTTTTTGTATGTCACACCTCCCTAGATGTGAGACGCTCGCCACGTCCCTGGTCGAAAATCTAAGGAAAATTGATCTTCTAGATCATTTTTTGACGGTGATTTTTAACTAGTATAAAAATATGGACTATTTTTAACTAGTAAAAAGTATGGACCTTAATAAATTTATATGTATGTTTTTCTTAAAGGTCAGAACTTTAAAAAACTTGTATAGTAAAAATGTCAGAAAAATCTGATAAAATCGCTTTTTTAAAAATTTAATTAAAAACATTAATTTAAATGCGCGAAAAGATGCCACTTGTGCGTGCTGTCCTATTTTTAGGACGATGAGGAAATATGGGTTAAAAATTAAATTAAATTTTATTAAAATCTTTCAAAAATTTTTAAGGTGTCTGTTAAGAAATTATAAGAGACCTGAGAAAATTAGTATATTATACATAAAATCAGAATCATTATGAAACGTAAGTGGTTGTTGAACCTTGCATGCATTCGAGGTTGAATTTTCCATAACAGATTTTAAACAAACATTTTTAAACATTAACATGTTGGTATCAGATAAATATTCTGACATAATAATATTCATCTAAATCTCGCTTTCTCTTAGTTTATATTTGTCCACAAGCTTTCGAAGTTAAACCCATTTAATCCTGATATAAATAATATATACATATTCGCCATTTTATTTTATTTAAAGAAGAGCCTATTGATTTTCCTAGATCTGAATTCTGCCTAGTGACAAACAAAAAAAAAAGATTTGATGATGCTCAAAGTACAATGTTGCAAACATTTGGCGCCATCTATTTTTCTAACTATAAATTATTAGATTTTTTTCATAGGGAAGGAAAATGTTTCCAGTATTGAATTCTAAGCCGTGGCGCCATCTGTAGTCTAATGTTATATACGTAAATTAATCATACTTTTTCTTGGAAATTAATTAAATTATGGGGGAAAAGTTTAAAATGGTAAAACCTCAAATATTTATTTTAAAGATTAATTTAGAATTTATTTTTTTAGTGGCATATAAAAAATTTAGTGCCTAAAAAAATTTTCGATTGGGAAATTTTTTGAAACTCCTGTCTGCTGTAGAATTAAACAATAATGATAATTACATTCTAATTTTATTTTATACCCTTTGGAAAATAAAGCTGCAATATTAGAGAATATGGTGAAAATATGTATTTAGAGAAATGCGGATATTATGAAATTGCAATTAAATCTTCAAAAAATCAACAGATATTGGTCAAGTTTGATGATTTTGTGAAAATCTGCTAAATAACGACATTGAATTGAAGACAAAATGTAAAGTCTTAAAATATCTACAGGATATTTAAAGAAAAAATAAAAATAATTTTTTTTGCAGATTTTATGCAGATTAAATTGAAGAAAAAAATGCAGATTTTTTGCTGTCTTACAAAATCTGCAGAATATTTAGAGAAAAATATAATAAGAAGAATTTTTTTGCAATTTTATGCAGATTAAATTGAAGAAAAAATGCAGATTTTTTTAATTCAAAAAATCTACGAATATTTAGAGAAAATATAATAAAGAAAATTTATGCAGATTAAATTGAAGAAAAATACAGATTTTTTCTGTCTTCAAAAAATCAACAGATATTGGTCAAGTTTAATGATTTTGTGAAAATCTGCTAAACAACTGAAAATTGAATTAAAGACAAAATGCAAAGTCTTAAAAAATCTACAGGATATTTAAAGAAAAAAATGAAAATAATTTTTTTTTTACAGATTTTATGCAGATTAAATTGAAGAAAAATAGATTTTTGCTGTCTTACAAAATCAGCAGAATATTTAGAAAAATATAATAAGAAAATTTTCTCCAGATTTTCTGCAGATTAAATGAAGAAAAAATGCAGAATTTTCTGTCTTCAAAATCTGCAGAAATCTTTAAGAAAACTCAAAAAACATTTTTCTGTAAATTTTCTGCAGATTGTTTTAGCTGGATTTCTTCAATGAGGAAAACAGTCATTGAATATTCTATCAATAACATAGATGAAAAATAAAATCTCTTAGGTTTGAGATAAATTAATGAAAATGAAACTCATGTTTTACATTCAATTCCTTTTTACATAGATCAAATAAATTTAGTCTCGACAATTTAACCACCAAAGAACTTTTTCTTCATGTGTTTTAATTCACGAAGACTCCTGTGCGTGCGCATGTCTGTGTGTGAGCATAGAAAGTGTCATTTTGTGCGTCATGTGTTTCTGCTAGTGCATATGTGTTTTGTCTCTTGTGTGTTTGTACGTGCTGTGTGCGTGCGTGCATGTGTGTGATGCATGTGTGTTTGTGCATGTGTATGTTTGTGCATTGTAGTGTGCGTATGTGTGCATATGTGTGTGTTGTGTGCATGTGCGTGTGATGCATGTGTGTGTGCAGCAATGTGTGTTGTGCAATGCCTGTGCACGTGTGCTATGATTGTGAATGTGTGTGTGTGTTGTCAGTTTGTGTTTGTGCATGTGTGTGTGTGTGTGTTTGTCATGTGTGTGTTTGTGTGTGTGTGTGTGTGTGTGTTTGTGTGTGTGTGTTTGTGCGTGCATGCATGTGTGTGAGTGTGTGTGTGTGAGAGATTTATTTCGAATAACGATAAAAGAGTTGCCCTCTGTGTTTGCTTATCTGTATCAATCCCATGAAACATAGCTAGTTTGATTAATTTTTTTTAACGTGCTTCAAATTCACTCTACTCTGAAAATATTTTTCAATGACGAATGCAATTAATTTGGAAAATATAAAAGCAATCAAATTAAAAATCTCTTTGTTTTGATTAAGTTTTTCCTATTAAGTGAAATTTTTAAAGTGAACTTAAAATTCTAATTTTCTACCAGTTTCAAAAATATCAAAACTTAAAACTATTTTAAAGCTGACTGTTTCAGATGAAAACTATTTAGCAAAGATTAAACCTCATTCAAACACTTCGAGATTGATTTTTTTTCTTAAACTTAAAACTTTTTACAATGTTTTAACAAACAAATATCTTTATTGAATCTTTCTTTCTCACACATAGCTTAAATCAACTGACTTACAATTTTCAAAGATTAACAGAAAATTAACCATTTTAAAAGCATAACCACTCAACGCATTCTCATAAATATTCACAATTTCATGATCTTGTAATTTCAAACTCAATCTACGTTTGAATGTATTTTTTTCCCAATGACTAATACAATTATCGACGAAATATAAAGCAATCATTGAAAATCTCTTAGGTTTGTGAGAATAGCAAAAGATAAAACTATTGACCACTTTTAGGTAATTATATCCTTCTTTTTTCAGACTTGGAATTATGTTAACTGTGTGAATACTTTACATATATATTTTTTCTATCAAAATAAAACATGTGAAATAAAAATTTAAATG